>WARS01000013.1:13372305-13514805 GCA_008933995.1 Datnioides undecimradiatus
GAGACACACTGTGTACTTGGCACAGGAAGTGGTGCTATCACATTCTGTGTTACAGCCACGCAGTCGTATTAAATGTGAGAGGAGGACCAGCAGTCTGGGAAATATGAGTCAGGCTTGGGTTTTAAAAAACTCCGCAAAAGTCATCACGTCAAGGTTGAACAGGAGCTTTAGAGACTGCTTTAGCCATTTTTCCTCGATGTTAAAAATAGAAATAAATACAGAAAGAAAGATGAATAGACCACAGAGATTACCTAATTGTTTTGGGGGGTTTTCAAATGGGTGGGGGGTGTTGCACAAACACGCCTCCCACCACTTTAGATGTCTCTTTCTTGAAATGTCATCATCATTGTTCTGTGTGTGCAACACTGTGAAGATTTATCTGTCCTTTTTTTCCTTTTATCCTGCGCCACCACTGCCATTCATTTCCTGCAGTGTCTCTGCGGCTGCTTCCAAAAAGCATTTCATTCCAGTGCATGAAGCCGTTGAACAAAAGCCAAAGTCAGATCAAGTTGACAGGTCAACTGAACCCAGCATGCTTTGATAAATATGGACACTTCCACGAAAGTGAAAGGGGTTTTTTTTGTTACTGTGTTTATTGTGCTGAAAATGTTGTCGTAAGCGAGGGCTGCTGTGTGCTTTTTGAGTGATAGTTGAATTAATTCATTTAATATCAAACTCCATCAAGAGGGATTGAAGTAATGTACGGGGTCATGTACATTTGGGACTGGTGCAGTGGGGTAGAAATGACCTGAGATGCAAGATGATATGGAATAAGTGTGTGGATGTTTTATGATAAGAGATTTTAAAGCTCAGACTATATTGAATTCCATCATGTCACTAGGCAGGAAGGTCAGTCCACCTGATGACTGACATCTGGTAAATGCAAAAGACTTAACATATGACTCATTAAAACATTCAGCGACCCATTGTGTGCTGCATCGAAGCATCTGCATTCTTTATATTTCTCCATCATTTTTTTCTTCAATTTGTCAGTCGGCAATATGTTGAAATGTAAAACATATTGACCTGGAAATTATGCATGCAGACTGAGCTACAGATTCTTCATTATAGTGGTTATGATGATTGACTGCCTCCTGTTTCCTTTAAATTCAAATGATGATTGTCTGCAGGCAGGGGGGATGCATGATTGAAGTGATTGAAGTTGAACAACTTTCAAAACTTCCCTTAGTCAGCAGCCATATCTAGTAACTGTACATGTCCAAACCAAATTCAATTAATGTAATTACAACATGCATTAGTGCACATACAGTAGCTGCTTTTTAAAGAAATGCACACACAGACTCCCGCACTAGTACAGGTCCTTCTCTTGAGCACCTCAAATATGTGCTGCAGATATCTGAATTTTGCATACTAGGCTCCAGAGTGTGTAGCATGCTGTGTGAGTACAAAATATTGAACTTTTACATAAGCTGATTAGGATTCTCATTACACCGCGGTGACTCACAACAGCATATATAATGTACAGCACATATAGAATATTTAACTCTGGCATTATATAAGATTTCCCTTCAGCTATATCTGCTCTTCAGCATAAATGGACTGTACAGTGAAGGTAAAGTTGTAACATTTCTCTCTTATTAAAAAGTCTGTCTCTTCAACAGTAAAAATGAATGAATGGAGCAGGTTTGTTGAAGTCTACAGCTGATGTTTGGTCATGTCAGTGGACAGGGGAGCTTCCCTCTTCCACGTAAAGCCGCTGTGGCAAAGAAGTAAGCTTCTCAATTGGCTTGGGATTGGTTTGAGTGAGACAGGCTCATGTAATAATGTCAAAGTGGTTAAGCCCCTGGGCATCTTTAAAGAGCTTTCAGCAGCCGCACAGGGAGAAAGGCAGGGGAAAGAGAGGAGGAGGAGGAGCAGGAGGGGAAGATGGAGTGGAAGCACCAGAGAATGATAGAGAGTGGAGAGACCTTTTTCAGTGCAGATTGGAGTGGAGCAGATGAAAAAGGTGGAGGAAAGACATCTCATTAGGCTAAAGTGACAGATAACTCAAATGTTAAAGAGAGGAAGACGAGAAAGTCAGTGATCTCACACACCAGCAAACACACAGCTTGGAGTCAGAGATGACTAAGCTGTATTTCTGTAGATTCGCCACTGCCTGAGCACCTCTAAAGCCCCTGGCAGTGACACAGTAATGTTCCCACTCTTCAAAGGAATCTCCCAACGCCTCTGTGATTTACATTAAAGAGGACTAATAGAGTCTCTGTAGTTATGGTTGACATATTCAATTCTACTTAGCATTTTAAATGTGATGCGTTAAGTCTCAGTGGGCGGTAAGAAAGAAGGCAATCCTGTCGAGTCTGAAGGGCTGCCTGTTTAGTGGAGGAGTTCACTTCGAGACGCCTCATTCTGACACAAAGCCCAGACCGCGGCAAAGGCTAGTGGGCTGCCGCAACTCTCCTTCGGATGGTTCAGCTAAAAATGGTCCACATCCAATATGCTTCTTCCTCTGCAAAAGTCGTTCCAATAAAAGTAGAGCAGTACTCATGCTGTGTATACTCCTACCATGTTCGATGCCTCTTCCATCCATGCTAATTGTATTCTTCTCATCTGTGTATCGTCTACCTCAGCCAAACTCCCAGGAGGCGCACATAGCAGGTTATTAATCAGCCTCTGAGGTCAGAGAAATACGCCAACTCATCCACATCTTGTTTTCTCCTTGAATCAGCTAAATCATCCGCAACTTCAGCAAGGAAAACACATCCGGTGACACATCTGACTGTCAATGAATCACGTATTCACATCCTGCAGATGAGCTCCTGACGCTCTAAATCGTTTCAGAAACACTAGGATTCAGGCCCACTCGCCCGTCATTAAGTGAGCATCACTGCCCGGGAATGACAGCATGCAGGGGAAAACACCAGTTGTCCTGATCCTTCCTCTCTGCAGGTGACGATGGATTTGTCCGTGACAGGCCGGCATGGTTGTTTGTCATATTTACACGGCTTGACTCAGGATATGAAGTGGAAAATTAAAGGAGAGCCTCAAGCAGGAGCAGTCCTATTTATTTAAATCACAGGAACAGGAATACACTTTTTTCCTGGAGAAGGGAAATATGCATGAATAAGAAAACTGACTGGAGTTGCCTTAAGGTTTCTTTCAAGTATGGAGTAGAAAATACTAATCTGTTGTTTTAATCCCTCAATTTGTGATCTGCCTTTATAAATGTTTTGGTTAATTGCTGTGTGCTGCATTATTTTCAGAGTCACTGATTATTTTTGTCAAATCTCAAAATCTATAACATTAACGCAATGTGAATTCTTTGTTGCCTTGTCTGTCAAGCATCATCCATATAGTGTTTCGGGTTTTCCATTCTTGTGACATCATTTCCTCTTTTGTTTAATGTACTGTCTACTGGGGCTGTAGAAACAGGGACCATCACAGTGTATGATCAATGCCTTCTGATTTTTCTAAGTTGTCTCCTTTCATAATGTTCTGGTTAATTTTATGTCACATTAACCACATGCTTTAGCCAGTGACGTAGATGAAGAATAATGACTATTCATTATTATACTGATATATAACAAACAGTAGAACCTGATATAATGCATAGTACATAACAAAGTCTGTGATTACAAAAACATTTTAGAGAAACAGAACTGTTTAATGGGAATACCAGTTTTACATGAGCTCGTATGAGCATAATTCATGGCAAACTTAGGTATTTTTTTTAAACTTGGATTCTATTTTTGGTCATGTTTTATATGATTTTATATGATATGGATGGGGACAAGAGCAACAGAGCTGCGGCCGACAGCTACGAGATGTAAAACTCCTCTGGGGAAATACACATGCAATGATTGTTTTGCCAATGATTTCCAGTTTCCTTAGACTGGAATAGTTTAATACATAATAATAATACATAATATACACTTTATTTACCTTCATCTGCTTGGACTCAATAACAGACAGGCCAAATCTATCAAATGGAAGTTAAAGAAAAACGTCTCTCTGTAGGGTTTTTTTCTGAACATGTCATAGAATGTATGTCTGGGGATGTCTAGTAAAGTTTAGCTTTAGTTAGGTTGCCTTCAACAGATGACAGCAGAATATAGACCTCAACTTGACATCGCTGAATTATTAAAGCCTCAAGTAGCCTCTAGCATCACGTTTATGCCTGGAACCCCATCTAAGGCAGTTGGGGAGGAGGAAGTGTGTCAAGAGTAATGACTATGGATGCTACTGTGGCTAGCGTCACTGCAGCACGTCATTGCTGTTTTAAGGGGTCCCTAGGGAACGAGTCACAGATGTGGAAATATAGATCTGGGGCACTTTCTGATTCAGCTAAGACTTATCAACAAGAGAAAACCATCTTCAGAAGAGATCAAAATTTACTTGGTTGATTGTGGGAGAAGATGCTTGTCTGTAGAGTCTATGCTGCATGACCAGTGCTACAGGTTTTTTTCTGAAGCACAACTGTGCAGTAGATATTGGTCTCCCATACTAACCAAAATAAGCAGCTGTTCAGCTATGCAAGAAGTAAGAAACAACAAAGCCCTTGACTCAAAGTAGAAACCTTCCAAACCTCGGAAACAAATGATTCAAATGAAATTGATATCCCTCTAAGACTGTTGCAGATAAAACTAATAGAGGCAGAGAGGACTGGAACAAAATGTTCAGGAGTATGCTGTTATTACATTATTAGTTAGATTTTATATCTTCTGCATGAATTGAACTGAATCTTTTTACAGGATTTTGTTCAGAATTGTTGTATTCTGCCATGCTTAATATCATCTGGCTTCCTCTTAAAATGATCATTCCTGTTTTAATTGTGCAAGCGTAAATGTGCTGGTATTAACACAGTGTTAACAATATTAATAACTGAATGATGGTTATAGTAACAATAATCACCATTCTCACCAATAACGATGCTAAGAGGCTGGAGCCATGTTAGTGTGTCATTGTGCTAATGTTTGCTAGTTTGCACTACGGAGCAGAGCTAAGGCGGAAATTTCGATCAGATCAGACTAAAAATCCAACAACACAGCTTAATTAATACAACACAGCTTGTGGGGATGAGCCAGTATCTTCACATTTCTAATAATTATTAATTTATAAAAATGTAAAAGTTCATGCCGCACTTGTCTTGAAGAAATAAAGTTCGTGCTTATGAATGACACCACAATGTCATTCTACCATCCTTTATCAGCAGAGCAGTCCAGACTGCTACGGCTAGTTACTGGCTTAAAGCCAGGTTGAATAAGCTGAAGAAACCAGTGCCTACTTATAGTTCAGAAGTCTGGAGAAGGTAACACATTCAAAGGTTGTCTCTTTGTCTCTCGTTCTCTCTCCAAATAAGGGTTTTATCAAATTTAGGGTGATCGATCCAATAATCTGGATCAAACTGGTGGACTTAACCATGCACTAAAAATCCTACATGTTCATATTATTAACTGCAAGTCTTGAGGGCAACAAATCTAGTCTTCTATCTAAATCTATCTTTAATATTAATTGCACATAAAATGCCCCTTAAACCACAGAATATTCACTTAAGTTCCAATGCATTGCCTATTACTTGTTACAAAACAAAGTATCAAAGACTTTCCGAGGGTCAGTGTAGTTTTACTTAAGCTTCACACGTCAGCAGGCATCAGTGATTATTATTTCATGCAAGCTCTGACATGTGTCAAATGTAACAAGCATCAGTGTCTTAGTATCAAAGGACCGTCACTAAGTAGGTTTACTGAAACATTTCTTTGACTGAATTTTACTTTCACATTATATCTTACATGGATAGCTAGTCCCAGTGTAATAGTGATGAAACACCAAGAAGGGGCTGCACAGCCAGGTGTGACATTACATGGCTCACTGTGCTGGAGGCAAAGTGAATCGATTGAAAGGGTGAAGTGTTGTGTTCATAGTTACGTCAGTGATTACACACAAAGTACAGGGACATCTGCACAATCTGTATGCTGCTGCATGGTTCTGTTTTTCATACAGTGCATCTCCACTTGCAGTGAATACTGAACAACAAAAGGGCAATCAAAGCTAGACAATTATTGCATTAGACAAAACCAGCAGCTCCGCAAACACAGTGCAATTTTTACTGATTACTTTCCAACGTTTTACTTCAATTTTGGTAATTTCTAATCAGTGTCACAAAAAAAAAACAACTTAAGACATCAACATTTCTGCTTGATTCCCACGATGAAAATACATTTTCCAGATTCATTCAACCCGAAGCCTTGGTGCAGATGGTGATGGATGAATGCAGTTGTCCTCAGTAACAGTACCTACTGATCATTTGCTTGTCCTTCCCAGCCAAACAACTGACTCAAATGAAGTGATTATGTCGATTTCCAGCATGAAGAAATCTGCGCGTGTATTCTTGGATGAACACCTGCACAGTTGCACACACACAACCATGTTGCGGCTGAGCTGTAGCAGATGTTTGAGCCAGTGCTCGAAGACTGTCCAGATGTCTGCCTCGTGCTCGTCTTTATTGGGAGGAAAAACACAAAGCAGACTGTGTAGCACGCATGGACCATTTAGGGACTATTATTCTGAGGAAAAGCATATTGAGACCTTTCATACTTAGCCTAGATTCCTCTGCATGCCCTCCTGTCCCTGTTTCCTCACTTAAAGTGGTTTACTCAAGCTGCTTATTCTTGGGCCTTATCTCTGTGGAAACGGGAGGATAAATATAATTGGATTGCATTGTTTATTAAATTATGGTGATTGAAGAAAAAGTGACTTTTTAACCTAGCAAAGTGAGCACTTAGCAAGAATGTTTCCCTTTCCTGGTCGAATGAGCATAAAACCTCAATTCTTTGGGGATTTTGAATTATAATAACCTTGAGGCTATTCAACTAATTGCATGTCAGGGTGTAACACGTCATGTTTCTGTAGAGGCAGTGAATATATGCAACTTTTGATTTTAGATATTTAAGACTGTGACCTCTCTGTGTGCAGTGCATTGGTCTCTCAGGCCTCCGAAGCCATTACAACTTGTGGCCTGCAGGCCACTTTAAATCAATGCAATTATGAAAAGGAAAAAGGTAAACAATACTTCGTTTTAGGCCAAACCTGTAATATAGCTCATGACTGATGCATAATATAAATAGCACATAAATAAACAACTTAACTTGCCATCTTGCTGTCTTAACAGGCTATTGTTACGGCTCAGTAAATGCAGCACTCTGCTGTCAGCGTGAGTGGTCTTTCTTTATCTATGAACTTCCCATGGGCTTTTACAGTAGGCCAGCCTGTTCTTGTCCTACTTTCCAGCACGTCTGTCCTCCCTCCATGTTGTCTGTTAAATGTGATGCACTGGTCTCCCCTCTCACCGACCTCTCTCAGGTATCAGAAGGCAGAGCCACTAGCCGTGTGGAGACAGGGTGGCTCGGTCTGCATCCATCCATCTTGTTTGCCTCAGTAAAATCCAATTCCCTCCCCTTGTGCAAGCCTCCCCACCGACACTCATCCATCTTTTGCTTCTCATGAATCTGGACTGTCTGGTCAGGTGCTGCAAGCACATCATTTGTTTCAGTTAGGTTTTTATGCCCCCAGCCTACTTTCTTCTGTACTCTATTCTTTCTTTTCAAATGGGCACGGGCTGCTGGCCTGTAACTCACAAAAGGGCTGGCGATGCTATGTTCAAGGCTAACAATATCACCGTGGCAGGGAGGGAATGAGGTTTGACTTTTTGCCGTCAGCAGCTGCTCTAAACCAATAAACACAATGTTAAATTGAGAATCACTGCCGTAGCCAGGTTGTTGGCAGTGCGATCGGCTATATTCGAGACAGCAGTAATAGCATCATGGGTAACGCTACGGGTCTCAATGGGCTGTAATTGAATGTAACTTATTCAGTTACACGTATACATCTATGTGTCCCACTGGGGCTTGGAAAGTGTCTCCTGAGTTTCATCCTGCAATAAAGACAGCGGAGACTTTAATAACAGTAATGGCAGTTTAATGGCTGCAACTTGGCAGCGTAATTGAAAATTTGAGGTGTCATATTGCGTCCTTGTTTTCATTGCTCAGTGATGTGATTCTATCCACACCTTGTTATAAAGCGTAAAAATCAAACTAAATTGCAACATATCTCTCTATTGTGATGCTTTTATTGCATTGTCCTATCACAGCATGGGAAATAATCACGTTATCAGGAGACCAAGCACTGATGTGGACACTTGTTAACCCCAGGCTCATCTACCATTACCCACATTGCCATTCAGCAACCTTGCTGAGGGGGAGAATGTTCACATTGTTCCCGGGTAGCTTCACTGACATGAGTCTTGGTTATGTCGGCTGTAACGTGCTATACTGTACTCACTGACTCATGATCAGACTTGGTCTGCAGCTACTGTATCTACCATATGGACCTGCATTAGGTGTCTGTCTTGACTTGTATGTGATGATAGATGTTATTTTGCCTTTTTATAAGCCATACTAGCAGCATTGCTCTGTGGATGTGTTCAGGTGGTCAACCACATTGATTTAGGCTGAAATATCAAAATCTATAGGAAGGGCTTCCATGAAAAAGTTGTTTCAGATGTTCGTGTTGAAAAAGTGAAAATGAAAATGAACAGTGGTTAACCTCATAAACCTAAACATGTTTATCACTGTGAGCTTTTTAGCATCCCGACATTAGCATGTACCACAAAGAAGCCCTGTGTACAGCTTCCCAGTGTTATGGTTTTGAGTTTTGGGGGTGCAATGAAATTCAAAACATGCAAGGAAAATGGGGAAAACAGGGAAACAATGGCTGGAATACAAAGCACAATGTACAGCATGGAACTGGCAAGAAAAAGGGAATAACATACAGTAAATACACAGGGAGGGAAGGCTAACCAGACAGAGGTGAGACTAGTGGACTAATGAAACACAGGTGACTGTGAAAACAGGCGGGTAAAGGACAAGAAGCAAGTAAACAAAGACACATGAGAAAAACACTCTGTGAAATAAAACAGGAAGTAACCAGAAACAGTATAACAGAACCTTAAAACCATGACACACAGAGCTGGTGGGTGGGTGTGGGTGTGGGTGTAGACTCTTCTTATAACTAATAATAGAAAACCTGCTGATACAAACATACATCATGGATTAAAGTGAATTATATGTCTGTGGACAAAATCTCTACTGTCTGTAGCAGTAAAGCAAGGACCAGGTGTTAGACTCTTGGCATGTCTCTCCTGTATGTGACTTCACCTGGAACCAGCTCTTTTCTACTATGTGAGAGACGGCCAACAGTCAGTTTGGCCGCAAAAACCCCAGACAAGAAGATGCAAATGTGCATTAATAAATCTATTTAAAAATCTAGTTGTTTTTCTCATAAAACAGTTTCAGCAGTTTGAATAAATCCCTGAACCAACACTTGAAGCAAACAAGTACACAAAACCACACAATACATCTACTCACAAAAACACACACAAGCTTCTGGGTCTAAGATGATAATAATAAAGTCTAAATGTATTATATGCTTCCCACATACACAGACAGATCTAGACGCATTATTTCACAGTTACAACATGTTAAGAAAGGTGGGTAATTATTTCTATCAATTTCCACTTCATACTAACGCGTGGAGACAGCAGAGATAAATTGACACATAGAAACAATTTAAAGAAATGTTGTGTGATAATTTAGTCCAAGCCACTATTACCATCCCTTCCTCCCTCCCTCACTGCTCCCTCCATCTGTCAGTAGAGTCTTAGACTGGTCAGTGTGTGTGTGTGTGTGTGTGTGTGTGTGTGTGTGTGTGTGCGGTGTATGTCATTTTTAAATAGTGATCAAAATAAGGCTTCATTTCACTTCTTTCTCTCTTCTTGACTTTTTAAGTGCTGAAGCTGTAGCTTTAGAGAGAAACAGGCAGGCGGGGCAGAGAGAGAGACAGGTGTCGTCTGCCTTGCATGCCTGCTTCTGTGTTCACTTTGCGTGTGGATGTAGGTGTGTGTACATACTTGTGTGTACATGTTTGAGTGTATTTGTATGACTGTGTATGTGTGGCAAAGTTGTTTAACAAAGGTATCCATGTGCAAACGCATATGTACAGTATGCTCAGTGTATGTGTGTGTGTGTGTGTGCACATATTGGCTGAAGGCAGTGCATCTCTCTGTTGGGCCAGGTCCTGCAGAGCTAGCGTGCTGTGTTCACAGTCAGTCTGCATTTTACCAGCAGTCTCCATTTACACCGTCTGCCACTCGACTGTCCACGACTGAAACATATATGTGTTCTCTGGCTTATAACAGGCACAACTGAGGGCAGCACACTGCAAAATTTACCAAATGTTTTATACTTAACATTCAGATTTGAACACTCAGTGTTGAATAGGACATCAACTGGTGGGTCCATGAAGGTTTGCTGAAAATTTTAAGTAAACAACTGAACCACATGTAGCTGTAGAGCCCATTTATGGCTCTGTCTCTATATTCCACCATCTCAGCTCCTGCATAATAAAAATAGTAGGTGCATGTATCGATTGCACTTAAAGTGAGCTTTGGAAAACTAGAGTATAAGACAAGTGACTGGTGTTTCAAGACTAATTCATTCTAATTAAGCGGTCTCTCTGATTGATTGGGACAGCTAATTGACTGCTAAATTTAATTTGACAGAATAAAATGAGCCAACTCCTCTGTAAACAACCAGTTTCCTTGAGATCTAAGCTTTTTCTGTCAATTAGACAGAGGCAAGAAAAACTAAAATTAGATTGGAAATGTAAATCAAAACACCAAAAAAACATTTGTGATCTAATATCGGAATACCAGAATATGTACAGAATATTTTTAGAAAGACTTTTCTGTCCATATCATACTGAAACAAGGCAAAAGTGCTTGGAAGTTAAACAATCCTTATTATCCAGGTATATGAACATCCAAAAAGTATTTTCTTGATTCATCTGCAGGGGAGTTGGAGCAAAGGGTTTGAACGTAACACAGGCCAGCTCAAAATGTAAATTAGGTTTTCACTTCTCTGCTATTATTATCTGACTTTTGGTTTTCAAAAAGCTCAAATGTGCTTTGAAATACATATGCAGAATAAGAACTGGGTCAACAGAGAATTATATCAAGGGCAAACTTGACACAAGGTTAAAGCAATTACATTTAATAAAATCTTGTTTCATAGTGGAAATGGCTGGTGATCAAATTGAAACATTGGCAGGAAATGGAAGGAAAAATAACTATTGTTCCCTGAACTTGTGTCAGATTTGAAAAAAGCTCATTTACAGAAATTAGGAAGTCGAAGAGCAAAATGAAAGACATTTGCAGCTCACTGCAGCTCATAGCAACTAAAACAGACCACAGAGGGGAAAAATGCTAATGTGTAAATGTGTAAAGAGTGATGTAAAATAAAGAATGTGCTTGTCTTCATTTCTCACAGTCAATGTACAAACATGTAATACATAATTGCACTAATGTTGAAGTGATTAAAATTATATCAATGCAATATTTATTTATTACCTGATTTATTTATTAGTGTTATGAGTTATGATTTCAGCGGGATGTCAGTGATTAATGATTGGGATACATTTGTGTGATGGTGCCATAGAGAATGTAAAGGCTCCCTTTGGAAGCTACAGAGTAGAAGTAATACTACTACTGTATTTATAAGAGTTGTGTGGGTGGATTCAAGGTCTAATACAAAGATAAAGAGAAAGACCAATTGATCTTTGTCTAGCAGTGACACTGCATCCCTGTAGACTTAATGGTTTATTTAAAACTTTTGAAACCAAAGTGCAAACTCATTAAAGTTCTACAGATGGGCAAGAGCAGAAACCTGGCATCCACTGAAAGAGTTTTATTTTCAACTTATTCTTGTGTGTGACTTTTTAGCCCTGAGGATGGGCTGAGCTGGCTGTTTTTCCAGCACTTTCTCTCTCTGTGCTCCATCCCCTCACTCAGAGCATGAAGTTCAAAGAATGTATATGAAAACAGGGTAACCCTCAAACACTCTCTGATCTGCTGCAGACCAGAGCAGTTGTGCTCTGGTCTTCCACTGCTGAGTGGAACGCTTTAATTTTGCCCATGTAAAGATTAGAGTGAAAAAAAAATTTTTTAACAAGAAAGTTGTTTGAAAAGTTTCAAGTTAAACCTTATTTTGTAATTAGTAAGTAGTAAATTAGCAGTAAAAGAGTTTAAGGACCCTGTTATCATGGTGGCACAAAGAGCAGTGCAAGCAGCACTGAAACTATTATTTTCCTGACCATAAAATTCTTTGCTAAGCGCACAGTGGACAGGTGTGAGCAGCACACTGAGAGTTGTTGGTATTTTGTTGCAAGGAAAGCAAATTGAAACTTTGTACTGAGAATCTAATAACAGTAATGTGCAATGTACAGTGCCAGTATAAGTTGAAACGTAAATATATTATTGTACATAATAACTCTTCAATGTTTAGATGCATTTGAACTGAATGAATGTCTAATGGTTAACGATGGTGCACACATCAAACTGGTCAGTCATAACTTTGTATCAGATTACAGCAGCTCAACAATCCTGTGTGCCAATGATGCACCTTGTTGCGACCATGTGTGAGTTAACAACAGTAGATTTAAAACAGAAATAGCACTGAATGCTGTTATCTAAATGGGTGTATTTATTAATCACCACACCCTTTGGTCTATTTTCCACTTCAGCCAGGCATTTTGATCCTTAAATAGCAGTGATGCTTAGACATGCTTCCACAGTCCAAGCACCCACAACCAATCACACTTACACAGTTAAAATGAGGCAGGCGAATGATGTGGAATATACTGTAGCTCATCACTGAGATTTACCATCTTAGAGAAATCCAGACAGCGCTTCTCAGAATACAACATCTTGGAAGAGATGCATTCAAAAAGAATATTTGCAAAAGTAAAATTAATAAATAATGCTGACCCATGTGTTGTTGTCATACACACACACCTCTCTCAAACACACACATGCACACATCCTCAAAACTTCCATTATTGCAGTGACCACATTTGCAGCAGTCCCCACATCCGCTGCCAAATACTGAGTCATTTGCATAATTATAACATGCAGAGATTTTCAGAATGAGCGTGTGATTCTTTCCAAAAGCGTTGTCACACTGCCTCACTTGTGGGATTCATCTTCAGTCACACTCAAGTTGCCTCCCATCTGCTCACTGAATCCCACAAATTGTATAAGTAGGACAAGTTCTCATCCTCATCTTGGTAAAATGGCCAAACAGATCCGTAAAGGACTCTCATGTCAGTTGGCCTTTACACCAGCCTTTGCCTCTTCAGATCAATATAGTTCCTGCAACATTTATGTGAGCTGTGTGCACAATTTACATACTGCAGTTAGAGCCCTTGAATAATCAATGTTTGCTTGATAATGCACCTGGACTTTGTGACCTTCAGGTCCTGCAGTAATTGGATTTCAGGGTTGAGAGGTCTTGAAGGGATTGTTTGATATAGACACAATTACTTCCCTAACTTTGACTTTCATAGTTTAATTTTGGAATTAGTCCAGAATCAGTGGGCAAGACATAGTAAATTATCATAAAACTTTTGTATTCTCATGTTGGCCAAAAAAACACTTTATTTTGTTTAATAGCAAATACTAAAAAAGTTGGCATCACTGTCACTAGGTTTGGTCCAATGAGTAAATATGGATATTTATTGAAATTACTGAGAATGTTCCTTTACCATTCCTGGAAAGTATATTGTTTGTATTTCAGTGTTAACTCTTTAACCACCAGCTGGTGTTGAATGTTCAGTAAAACATTATACAGAATTTTGTCGATTGACAGCGATAAGCAAAGCAACGCATCAGCTATAGACCCAGTTTCTAAAAGACGAGTGTCTAGGAGAATCATCCTCTAGACTGCTACCCTGACAAACACATTACCAGATGTAAAAACTATCAAAGATCAGAACATTCACAGGGTTTTCTTTATTTCCTTAAAAGCTACTTAGTAGATCAGGGACCTCAAGCACTTCAGTCAGACAGCACAGATGGCATAGTGATAGGTGGATGGCAAGGCAGGGAGAAAAATAGGTCAGAAACTGACAGGTTTAATAACAAAATGCAAACTGCTCTGATATTCTGCTCAAGCAATATTAAGATTTTACAAGAAGATGTAATAACTGTAATGCTCAATTGCAGCATGTTGCCTCCAGTTGTTTGCTATTAACTTTTACCTTAAGCTAGCAAGCAAGCACTGGTTTAATACAAATACAGAGGAGAGTGGAGCATGCCCTGAACGGAAAACTGATAAAAGAAATGAAAGTAAAGGATGAAGAGGACAAAGACTTAGGCCATGTTAGTGTCTCTGATTGAAACTGTACATAGGCAGTGGTGCTTCAAGCTAAATGTTAACTTCAACATGCTCACGATGACAGCATGCTCAGATTTAATTGGTACTATGCTCCCTATCTTATTTTGGAGATTGTGCATGGTAACTTTCCTTAGCCATGCAGTACAGGTCAGGAAGGGGGGTAAAATCATTAGTTTTGCAGGTATTTAGTTATGAAGTTTGGTTACTTGAATTAATGATGATGCTTTAGAGCATTAACCTCATGATGATGCTACAGGAAAGGTAAATCTTAATTTTAGTTGTTACATTAAATATGTATTACAATGTTTTTGCAAAATAAATGTTTTATGTAATTTTTTTATCATAAACTTTCTATTCCTGCTATAATACATCTATTGTGGGGAAAAAGCAATCCTAAATCATCACTCAATTTAGCTGCAAAATCTGAAATATCTAATCTAATGTAATTGTTTCCCAATTGATGCCAATTTCCATCAGTGAGAGAGATTTTCCACAACCAGCGAACAGACATTTATAATGCATTCCCTAAATGAAGAGCCCAGTCAGCAGATCCCTCTGGCTTGATGCCTCAATCTGTTTCCCAATCTCATTTCTAATTTATCTTACTCTGCCCCAACAAACTTGGTGCCGTGAAGTGCAGTTTGACATTAGTCCTTCAAATCTGCAGTGTGCGGTGAAGTGAAACAAGAGTGGTTTGGCGTGAATCCCATTCCAAATTCAATTCCCAAAACACCATAAAGTGCCCTTCATTTGTCATGGATTTAAGTTCATCTGTGCTTTATGAATGATCTAAAAAATGTGTGACTTTCTGTTCTCCCAGAAAGTGTAAGGAATACTAATGGCTTCCTCATGTAGCCTCAGCTCTACATGGAAAAAGTGAGGGGGAATCAGCTTTACCCATTATCATTCACTATTTTTATATCATACATTTGCAGTAATGGGGTGTCTTACTCTAAAATCTATTTTATTCCCTTTACACAGTTAATACCACTAACAGGTTATGTTGGACTGTGTTCTCATTCTTGTCTGTCTTCTTCTTGAAGCTGACCTTTAACACTGCTAAGAAGTGTGTGTGCGTGTGTGTGTGTGTGTGTGTGTGTGTGTGTGTGTGTGTAGGTGTGTGCGTGCATGTGTGTGTGTCTGGGCAAATTTTTTTGACATTTTATTGCTAAAGGTCACAGCACTTTTGAGTTTTGTGTTTGTTGACTCTGTCCAGAAAAATCAAAGCTAAGCACAGTGCTGAAACTGTTTTTACAAGTTTTACAGTGGTTGCAGATGTTCAGATTCTGAATTGTCTGGCCAAAGAACATAACATTTTGTATTTCTTCAACCTCTAAAGCTGAATGCAAGGCGTTCTGCAGTATTGTGCTATTAAAGGCTACCAGAGGGACAGTGTAACATATTCAAGCCATAATTGTCTCATTGGTTTCATTTAGATTCATCCTGCATTCATATTTGCTAATTTTAATGTCACTCCCTAATTGTTGCTATTTTTAACTTGACCATTATCACAGTGCCTGGGATGGCCAGTCAGACTTTAGAGAATGTAAAGGGACCCCACTAACACCTTTTTTGTCAGCAGAAAAGTCGACAATTATGGGTTTAAGCAAAGTAGCTAGCTTGGTTATCGTGATGAAATGTGCATCCAAAATCCAAGCCATCATTACTTAGATTACTTACTTACATCATTAAGATAATGATCACTCTTAGTAGTATACAGAATAACTTAATTGTTAGACCATAATAAAATGACTAACCTGAAACCACATGATCGCATACCCCACCCATCTTTGTGAGCACCCCATTGACTGATCTGCGTGTGGGTCTATATGATTGGTTGTCTCTTTTGTTATGTGTTTCATGATGAATCTGAGGAGGACCACAAGCCGAAACATTTTGGTCTACATTTCTGCTGGTGAAGTTCGGCCACAAACAACTGCTCAACTCCCTTTGACACCACAGTTGTAGGACTATAATCGTACAGAAAATTAAGAGTTTTTCCATTGGCAAAGGTTGTGGAAAGCATCTGGTATTTCTAGTATTTACTTTGGTATGGTCAAGGTCCCAAACAGGCTAAGCCAGTACTCATACAGACAATGATGGTCATTTGTGCAACATGGAGCCACCTTGTCATCCACGCTTTCATGTAGGGTTTTGATGATTTCCCACACTCTTCTGTTTTTATCAGCAGTCTTTTGCCTTGTAGACTTCAGACTTTTCTGAAACAAAGTTTGTCTCCTCACTGTATTAAACAGCCACATAATGAGAATAAAGAGCATACTGTCTTCAATATCCTTTATTGTTCGCATAGATCATACCACAAAACAAGTCCAGCAGTACTATTAAGAGAAATTAGGGCTTATGTATGATCATTACCTAAACCTGACCAAACCATAGCCATAGAGGTACTTTGGCGGAGCAAGAACAGGACAATGGAGCCTCTGAAGCATTTAGTCATGCAATGGAAAAGTGCTATATAAGTGCAGAGAAATTACCATACAATGAATAGTGTTTGTTGAAGCATTAGTGTGAAATGTCACATACTAAGCTGTGTTTAATGCATTTTTGTAAGCAGGAACGGGTTCCTATATTGGCACTATAATGTTATTCTTCACTGAACACTTGTTTCACATGTTGTTTATGTGCCATTCATTCTCTTGAGTATCTTTGTGTGTTTGCCACCATCAAAGGCTACGAGCAGACGAAAGCCCAAAATTTCAAAGAGAATATCCAACAGTTCCCATGCTCTGGGTTGCGTAATGGAACGAAACAGAGGCATGAAATACTGAATGCAGCAGCATTTGAATATTAACATCAAGGTTATACCTTACTACACACTGGTTATTTGAGTGCTTGGTGAACAAAGGCTTCTTTTTACTGATTTTTTTTTTTCCAAGGAAAACTGGAATCCATAATGTAAAGTGAGAGTGCTGAAATGCAGTTTGATGTATGACCTGTATGAGAGTGGTTTTCCCACAGAATTTAAATGGCACTTGTCAAAGTATGGGTCTTTGTTGTTGGTGCCAAGAAGCTTGAACTTCTTCTCGGTGGTCGAAACTATTAAAAAAAGATAGAAATTGTGTTTGTATTATGTTTGACAGTGTTCAAAAATACACTTAACATACAAGTCAAAAAATAAGTCTAATACACTTGATTTGCTCACATCCACATAAACATTGTCCAAAGGTGCAACGATGCACACAGACAAACTTCTATCCGAGCATTGACCAAACTCTTCAGTGTGGACTCTCTCTCTGGACTGTAGTGTTATCAGACAGGACACATGGTGCGCGAACGACTGTTTGCAGAGGCCTGGGGTGAAAAGAGCCCTAATCCAACATTGTCCTAGCTTCTTGAAACACTGCAGGTCTTATAAAAGCGACTGGAATATGGATGAGTGGGAGACTGCCATGATTGAAATGTGCTAAAGCGAGTCGGTGCCTTTGTACTACCCTCCAAGGTGTGGGAGAGGAGGAAGGAAGAGAGAGAGAGAGAGAGTGAGAGAGAAAGTAGGGCAGAGAGGAGTGAAGTAGACAACAAGGTGGAGCTGCTCACTGATACTTTGCTGGCCTGAGCCTGAACACAAGTTGCCCTCAAGCGCTAGTTCTCAATCAGATTATTTTAACCCGATTCGCAATGCTGCACGGCAAAGCCTTATCCTCAGTTCTTTGTGTGTGTTTGTGTGTGCGTGTTTGTCAGTGTGGGTGTGTGTCTGTAGCAAAAAGTGCTCAGGTTTTCTTGTCAGTTAACAACTAAAGCATGACACGGTTGTATGGGTTCGTAACACACATAAACACTGACACAGCTTTGCTCGTATCTCTTTCAGGAAACGTTCTCCTACTCAGATCGAGGCCTTGAGAGATGAGCTGCCAATGTAAGTCCTTTTGCCTGACCTCAGCAATCCACTGGTAACATTGCTTTTAAATGAAGTGAACTGACTGAAAGTTGTAATTAAGTACACAAACACTTGCACACAGAGAGCCACAGCCTCAGACCCCTGACCTTTAACTGACTTCTCTTGCAAGACATCAGGGACAGGATTCACCACTGACGTCATATATTAATTGCTATTCTAATTGCTAACACAGCAATGGGACATCAAAGGATGACTCACTGCAGGACATGCTAGTGAAATTCAAATTTCAAACACAAGCCTTCCTTCAGTATTATGCTACAGAGTTGCCACTTCTGGTTTTAGTTTGTCATCCCAAGCACAAGGAAGGCTTAAGGCGCTATCAATAATGGATGAGGATGTGAGACTTTCCAGCGAGTTTTTCAGAAGCTTCAGTGCTTGCATTTAAAACCCAACAGGACTGACTCTCTGTACACCTGAAAGCTGCTGTTGTAGCTTTCAAGCAGTTCTCGAGGCAGTGCGGTCAGTCAGTGCTGCTCACAGCAAAGATAAGAAGCTGCAGCGTTCAGAGAATCACTGCGGATAAGAAATGCGAGATGTTTAGGACAAGTGTGCAGACTTTATACAGTGCTTTCACTAAAAAGTAGATTCATGCTTAGAATATATGTTTGATATGTTGAGTGTGACCTGAAAGTGGTTAACTTAATTTAAAGTGAGTATGCACAAATGTCTGACTGATAAGTGCAGTGCTGAAGTTGTACAGTTGTGCAGATGTACAGGTACAATATTTCAGCTAATGTCCTGTTCTAATAACCTTCAATTTGTTTTGATTCTGGTGCACCGACTCCCCTTTTTGAGACTCCCATATCTACAGTGAAGTTGTTTGGTGTAGAAGACGGGTTGCAATATTCCTCTAACAATGGCTTCACTTATTTCAAGATTTGTGACCAAATTATAAAACAGAAATGAAAGTTGAGAAGATGGAGATTTAAGGCATGGTTCTGTGTAATTGTACATCGTAATGATATAATTACATTGCAAAAACTGAAGAAACATTATTGTAAAATTTCATAGATCATTAAACATTGTGTCTGCACCAATATATTATGTTTATTATGGAGCAAATGAATGTCTATTAGGGTCTCAGAATTGCTATATATCATTGAGCACAAGTTGTAAAACTCCAAGTTGTAAAGATAATTTGAATATATGTTTAGAACTTGGAATTAGTTATAAACATAACTTGGATTACTTTATACAACTGCTGTCCTGGGGTGTCCGATATATGGCTTCCTCTCTATTTTGCAGTTTTAATAGAAATTTGAATCTGCACATGGCTCTTCAGATTTAATAGTACAGGACCTTTACAAATAACTTACGTGATGCTTATGCTATGTCAGTAGCTACAGCCACTAGGTGCATGGTGGAGGCTATGGTGTTGCCAGGACATCAGCGGTATTCATGTAATTATTCTCACAGCCAGAAGGGGGAGACACAATTCCCACACTACAGCTTTAAGGACTTTATCCATAAACATGACCACTTCTCATGTACAACCATATATTCAATGTCAAGCCACTGTCCTTCATGTCTTTGTTGTTTTTCTCAAATATTTACATCCACACCCTCCTATACCACATGCACACATGCACTCTTGGACACACATTTGCATTCTTATATAGTTCCTGACATTGACACGCACAGCCTCATGTACACCGCAGCAGACCCACACATGTGCGCACACATTTCCACAGAAACAGGGGTCCTGCCAGACGTGTTGCTGCGGTTAGGAGATAACAGGAAGACCCAATCACAAGACTCCTCTCTATCCTTCCCATAAGGCCCCAATGGGAGCCTCCCTGGGGCGAAGGATGAGAGGGTGCACCTGACATCACACTCACAATAGGCCATGCTAGAGGTGTTGGAATTGGATCTGGAGGTTGCTTTCGACGCCGGCTTTTGTACAGTAAGCGCACACAAAAGAGGTGCAGCGTCGCTTGATAACAAATTAACCATACAACCTTCTCCATGGCGGATTAATTCATGCTTTCCTTTTTAGGTCAAAGTGAGGCATGCAGCATTTGCCAGGGGATAATCAGATCAATGATAGCTTTGCAAAGGGAAGACAGAGAAGGATACGACCACAATATTGAAACACTATGATCAAAGCCGAGCTCGCTCTGTGAATGAGAATGCAGGGAGGAGAGCAGGGCTGCAAAGGACAGCTGTGATTGATGCATTACTCTCTCCTAGCTGTCTGCACACAAAGGCAAGGAGACTGTGGCAATTTCCCTGAATCATAGTGTAGAATTTCTTTTGTCTCTTCACTCCTTTCCTCCTCTCTCATCGCTCTTGTAATGTACTTGCTTTATAAAGTGCTCATCCTGTGCTATTAAAAAGCCTCTTATGTGTGCAGACTATAAGAAGCAGGCGTGGAAACGCTTTTTTAGTCTGACTATGACAGCATAAAAGTGCTCTTACTGTCCTACACACTGAACAAAACTGAGTATCACCTCTGAAGAATACAGAATCATTTTATTTACTGCTGCCTTTAATTTGCTGTACATAAAAATGTGAAATGAAGCAGCATATTTTTCTACATTTTGTTATTTATGATGCACAAAAAGCAGAGATAGCTATCCCCGAGAGATTAGATGTGCTGTTACCTCTTAAATGTGTGTATTTTTAGATGAGTCACAGTAGAGAAAACATTTGATAAATGGATATGTTCTAATATACAGGACAATCTGGCTCGCAAGCCCACAGCCCACTCACACTGTGAACAGAACATGTGAGAAATTAATTAATGTCGCCCTGTGTTACGATGTCAAGGTCAACATCCTCTCTGACTCAGAAATCCTATCAGCAAATATCCACATTACCTGCTTCAGTGCAGTTTAACACAGTAATGAGTCTCAGTGGTGATATTCAAACCACAGTGGGAAGGAAAAACCTCATGGGGGCAAGTTGATTAAGCAGACTTCTAATGTAGTAAAACTGCCCCTGATTTATAAATCACACCTTGTAACGACGCAACAGGACAATTTACTCATTTTTAGTGTTTAAAGCAGTTTTATTAGCAAAATGTTGAGTTTTTGTTTATAACTCTAAATCTGTTGGGTGAAATTTTAGCCACAGGGGCATTTTGCCTTCACAAGAAGAAGTCTTTTTTATATCATTGCAAAATGTATTTTGTTCTTTTGTTAGCTAAAAGTTAACAAAGAAAAAAATGCAAAGAGAGTGAAGAGTGAAGAGATAATTATATATGTTCCCAACTCACAGAACAGATGATTAATAATATTTGAGCTAGCATCATGGCAGAGTAGCTTCACAACATTACAACAAATAGTTTACCAAGTTAGAGAAAGAAAAAGAAAATTTTTAATCTTTGCATTCCCATGGACGAAGTTACAAGTAACACTCAAGCTCATTTAATTTCTGAAACTGAACCAAGTAAAGTAAATCAAAGTGTTTGATATCTGTGAAGGCCTTAACAATGATGATGTTGGACAACACACTCGGTGCTAGTGGCGCAAGACAAAATCATTATGGTAGTTTCCCCACTTTAGTCCAGACTGAAATAACTCAATACTCTCTGTATTGCCACAGCATTTTGTACAAATGTTCATCCTTTCTTCCTTCCCTGTGGGTTATTACCAAATACCTGCAAAACCAATGACACTCCTGTCAGCCTCAGCTGTACTCTGCTGTACTTTTTGTGAAGTCAACACAGTGTAACTCATCAATGTGACTCCGGACACCAGCCATATATTCTGATGGCTGCAGCTCACGTCTCCCAAATGTCAGCGCTCTCTATATATGTACCATCCCTAGCCATCCTGCTGGCTTTATGACTGTTGTCATGGTAACCACTCATCCCTGTGCCATTGATGGGCTGATAGGTTGACAGACGGCCATTAGGGTATTATTGTGACCTCACATGGGGATTGAGATGCATCAATGCAGGGCTGACCCACTTGGCGTCCAGAGGGTACCCCTGTCCTCTTCCACCCATCACATCTCTGCAGGAAGTGACTTTTCACCTTTTCCTTTTCACAGCGGGAAATCTCATTGCGCTGCTGCTTCCTCTGTGGGGGTCAAGGCTATGTGGATGTGTTAGACTGAACCAGGGCTATTGTGTGTCAGGCCAAGGGCATTTCGAAATGGGTGAGGTTTAAAGCTTATCCGGGTGGGATTTATGACCGTGTTGTCGTTGTTCATAACAGGCTGTGGGTGACTGCTCGTAGCTCACACACATGCGGTGCAGCAACTCACAGAGACAGCACAGGACGTCACTGAGCTGTAGCCAGGGGATAGGATTTGAGAGCTTTCATTCATGTTTTCAGGTCTTCATAAAAATTGTATTCATGATAAAAACATCAAACCTTATCTAAGACCTTAATTTAAGTATGTCTTGCACTCAGGAGGTTGACCTGAATACTGAATACTGACCTTCAAATATTAGCCCTCACTGATGTACCCAACGTTTATACTTAAAGTTTGAGCCTTTGAAGTGGATCTCTGCTGTGTGTGGGAGATGTTATGTGTGTGTCTCTGAGAGTGTTTGAATGGTGTCTTTGCATTCAAGCACCTTAATATATGTGCATTCATAAAAATATGCCAGTGCTTGTGTGCGTGCACATGTGCATGTCTCTATGTCTGTTCGCATTAGTTCTTCTGATTTGCCCTGAATCCTGAGATAGAGGCCGCAGCTGTAGCCCACAACCCTCTCCTCCCATTGCGCTTCCCTGTGTGCAGGACCCAGGGAGAGACACTCAACACTGTGTTATTCCAAAATATAAAAATACACTCTCGAATAAAGTGGCACTAGGCCACGTCTGGCCACCGTGTCTTCAGTTACAAAGATGGATTTGGATTTGTTGCGTTACAAGGTCGGTGTTTGATCCTGTGCAAACGTGGTGCTAATTCAAGAAGCTAAGCCACTAGACTTGACCCTTAAAAGAAATGTACACATTTTTTCAGTTCAATTAAAGTAAATTATAATGTCCATTTGTACTTTTAAAAAGCTATTAGTAACTGAAATAAGTCCTCCTGTTCATACTATCTGTGAAGATAGATCCTTGAGCATTGTAATGCAAAAGGCGAAAATCACAATCCTCAGATTGTGTAATTAGCAAAATCAAGTGGGTAACTCCAAAGTCACAGCCTTTTTTACTATGAAATTCTTTGTGTTACAATTAGCAGGAACAATTGTGTCAATTTCATGTTCAAAAGCATGTAACTTTGCAAGATACACACTTATTGTGACAATTTCACAACTACTAAAGCCTCATGTTGACTTTTGATAACCTTAATCATTGTATTTGTGCCAGATTTTGTACCCCATCTCTTCCACTGAAATCACACCATAAAGGGATCCCTTTGTGAAGAAATTATTAAAATGGAAATAACTTTATCAGCACTCATAAAGGCATAACAGCCATGAATAACTGACAAGGAGGAGAGTTGTCTGTTGAAATGAGCTGCTCTGCTTGTGTGTCTGCCTGGTGATTTGCTCAGTGTTGCACAGTAGCCTTCACACCTACAAGTGGACTGTCCCAGCAGATCCACAAAAGGGCTTTAACAAGGTCAAAAGTGGTGGGAGTGGATGATTTATGTTGGAACATGGCCACAGTGACTGCTACGCCACAGATTAGAGGTGAAGGTCAAAAGAATAAGCTACATTTTATATCATCATATGGCTTTAGGATTAAACGTTTTCACTTTCCATTGTGCTGTTTTCAAATCCACAGCAGCTCTGGTTTAGGCAGATGAATTGTTTCAGGGCTGATCTGTAGTCAGGCTTGGCTTTGGATCTGAACCATAGCACAAATATTTAGAAATCACTTCTGTGTTTGTTTACTGTGCAGATTGTAAATAGATTGAGAAATAACTGGATGTTAAATCAACACATTTTTACATAAACATGCAAAGCCTAATTGGTTATCGCTGCTGTCACATCAAGGGCCTGCAACTGGGACTTTAACCGTTTTTTCTTATTTCTAACACTTGAAATAAAACGTGACACACTGATTGGGCTTCCTTGGGCCCATCAAAACCATTTAACACCTTTTGAATTGTTTCTAAAATATGGGGTATTCTTATAGTATATTAACATTATTTATGTGTGCAGAATGTGATGAAATATAGTAGGTAATTTATTAAAATCAGCTTGGTTTTTTTTTAGTGTGTTTACAGACCTGAGCCACACAAAAATGTGACACTGGCATGTCTCCAGGTCAGGAACAGTGACAGAATAACTACAAAATTGTTCACAGCACAGAAATCTCTAACTGCTGCTAACGTTTTATTATAATCAGGACCACAAATTCATGAATAATCTGTGCAAGGAAGAGCTGCTGTCTTAAATATAAATTGCTCAAAACACTTTGGAGATCTCCAGATGGCTCGTTCAGCTCCTAAATTTATTCACTGTTTTGGGGTGATTTTTTTTATTTTTTTTTTTTGATACAAGGCTTTCCTCATCCTGAAAAAAAGAAAAAAAAAACAAAAAATGGTAACAACATCCCTTCACACCCTTTTAATGTGCCAAGTTAACAAGCAGAAATAGTTTTGAGGACATGGAAAGTTCCACCACCCATCGCACACAGTGAAGTGGCGCCGCTGTCTTTCACTGACTTCCTTTTTGGCTCACAGTCTTCAGAGATGGGCTAAAATGAGTGGGTCATCTATCACAACAGAGGAGAGAGTGGTAAATTTATAGCTGTGAAAATAGGCCAGAGCACAGCACTGATGGAACAGATAGAGTGTAATTAGGACAAGGTTAGCCTGCTCCACACACACACACACACACACACACGCACATGCATGCTTGCACGCACATTACACGCTATTTATTATTAATTACGTGACACACATGCACACAAGTGAGTGTTTGCATCTTCGGCACTCAGAGGCATTCAGTGACTGACAAATTATTCAATTACTTCTCACTTGAACGAGGCCTCATAACTTGAAACAAAGCTAAGGAAAATTCAAATTTTTCAAGCGGTCGTAGGCAATTATTATCTCGCACATGCATATGCCTCACATATTCACACTCATTTACACCCTCACACCTTTTCCAGGATAAACACATGCATCAGACGCTCTGCTAACTCACACATTTCTCCTCCTCCAACATCTGATCTCTCAACTGAAAACTTGACTTCTCATATGTATGCATAAAAACTCCTATCTCTCTTGACACCACCCTCACTCCTGCTCCCTTTTCCATGCTGTCTTTCTCCCCACTTTCTGATTTCTCATCTTCCCCTGCACTTCTTCATATTTCTTCTCCCCAGTGCTCAGTTTACAACACGTTTATTCATTTTCACACCTTCCTCACTCCCTTTAGACTGCTTTCATTTTCACTGCTGTCAAAACCCACACCTTTCTCCCCACAGCTTTCCCCTCACTTCCTTCTGTCCCTTCCTCCTCACCATCAGTCTGTAAGCAGTCGCCTCCCATGTTACATGTAACACACACTGCCTGTAGACACAGCACACTAACACACACAGAGCTGGCCCCTGTCTTCCAGGACAGTGCTGTAAGCCTATGGAGCAGATGGGCTCACTGACTGAATGACTGAGCTGTGCTCTGACAAACTGCTTCTCTGTACAGTGTTGCTCAGATGAGGGGATGATGTCCTTTGCACAGTCGCTCATCTTAATCTGGCCGCCCACAGACTTTCCAATCTAGAAACTGGCAACCAGTCGGAAAACCTGGCAACTCAAGTGATACAACACAGACAACCCAGAGATGTTTTGATACAGAATATAGCAATCAGTGGAGACATTTCCAGGATGGCAATGCTTAGGTTTGTGAAAATATTACGAATAAAAATTCTCACTTTTTACTGAAGCGAGGAGTACATTTGTTTGTGGACCTATTTCATGCCTTATCTGTCATGAATTGAGTAAATATTGGTGGAATTAAAATGGATGAAATCTTTATTTAGTGCTTTTCCATTATCAAATATTTATTACTGAAGGTAAACTCACTTGGCAGAAGATGACATGTTAACATTGAGAATATATTTGCTTCCTAGAATGATGAAGTACTGTACATGAAGAACCATATTACTGTTCAATTCATTCATTCATTTAAGGTTTTTGTAGATCAAAAATTGATCCAGGTATTTTATGTTTGTATTCTGTGATGCTATTTAACAACAATCATTAATCCCAAAACATTCACCCTGTTCTGTGAGTGCTTTTTCTTTAGTATATTTATGATAACAGTAGTAACTAGGTACTTTTCTGATGAAGACTTTGTATGAGTCGACTGATCTAAACCAGCTACAGCAGTAAAATGCTGCCCACACACTTATGTATCAATATGAGCAATCCAATGAATCTCATATATTATAATTAAACAGGTGAAGGCACAATTTTTCTGCTGAGGCTTTCTGTTTATAGTTACAGGTCTGGCTCTTTTGCTTTAAATCATTATTTAAAACATGACATCCACTGACTATAAGAAGTAGTAACCTCCCCACATGCTGTCTGAAAACATCAGACACTGATGGAACTTGGCAGAAACACAATCCAGCTTGTATTGAGTGTGATCGCCCTCCTCTGGTTAGTAGTGTGAACTGCCTGTGGCTCTGAGCTTGTGGTGTGCTGAGAGAATGAGTAAGGTCATGAATTGGACTCGGTGCCAAACGCCCCTTTTCCCACTGGAAGAACAGATGGCAGCTCCCCAGTGCACAAGGCAGGGAGATGCTGCCACCAGACGCTCCAAGCAGGGTGTAAAGACACACACAAACACAGACATATTAACGCTCTTGTGTGGACTGCGCTCACAAACTGAGATGCACACACACACACACACACACACACACACACACACACTTCTCTCCAGCAACAAGCCTTTGAATGCAGAAGCTTGACCTAAATTCTTTTATTTTTCTTTTCAGTGAGCCAACATTTCTCTTGACCTCTGTCGTTATGCTTAACACAATGATGATGGTGATGCAGTGAAACCCGTATTACGTGCAGTGTCTCCTAGTATCCATTAGTTGAATCTCAATATTTAAAAAGAAAAACTGCATCTGTTTGGCCACTGCACATTGCAAATTTCTAATTATTTGCATGGTTTGTTTATTTTATGGATATGAGTCCGTTACAACTGTAAAAGCTTCTCTAACATGCCTGATACCCTGCTATCATGCATTTAAAATTTTACTCCACTGTAGGTAGAATTTGAAAATGTAGTCAGTAATTCATACTGTATGAATATTTTAATAACAATTTAATGGAAATTCATTTATTTTAGGGCACATGTGGGCACCACAACAAAATCAGGAAGTGTGTCTTTAAGGACCTATAAAACACTACCTTAATTAGCTCTTTCTTAGTGCTTTATTAAAGCACTGAAATATTTTATAACATAAAAACAAACAATTATGAGACAAATTTACACTGTTTTCTGCTACGAATTCCTTAACAAAGTGGTCTATGAGTCGTCTATGAGTGAGTAATAGGCCATTTCAAGGTCATGTCCAATGAAAAAGGCAAAAGTTTTATTTCTCTTATGTCTGCACCTAAGTAGCGTGTTCATGTTTTCAAGTATAATTATCTGCAATAATTTCCCAAAAAAGTTTTTAAAAAATGTGTAAAGGTTTTCAAAACTTAGGGGTGGCAGTGTACAGTTTACAATCCTGCCTCCATTAATAATGTGACTATCACTGTCATTTTGAGCCGCACTGGTTGACACATTGAGGAGGGTATGCTAAGCTTAGCTGAGTGGCGTGTCACGACGGGATACGAGGCAGTTAGCTAATGTGGTGTAAAAGGATTTAGAGGATTTGACCCTATCAGCAGAGATGACACTCAGAGAGGCTCTGTTAATGACACTAAATGAGTCTGTGCCTGCAGCATGCTAATAATGGTGGCATGAAAGCCAAGCTTATAATTTATATGGAGATTTTTTGCAAATAGCTAATTGCAAGAAGTGTGTTGAGGTAATGTGTGTGTGTGCACATATTATGTAAAAGCAAGGCAGTGAAAAAAATATTTCAGTACCTTCTCTGAAACAGTGAAGCACAATAAAATGTGTTGCGCTCTGAATTAAGTGAGGTCTTGTAAGTAAGCTGCTATCCAGTACCCCATCGCTTATTATCTGTGAAAGTATATCTTGTTCTCTAGCTCTCAAGAGGTTAACACTAAGCTTTATAGCATGCATTCTTTAGCTCCAACATGTGAAAAATAGTGTGATTTTCAACTTTGAGAAATGAAATCAGTTGACTTAACACGAAAATATGAAACAGGGAATGGGCAATACTATTCCTTCCCCTCTGTGGTAGATTCTGTCCTTTGTAGTTAATTTTTCAGATATTTTTGTAATAAGAGTTCATGGAGACACAGGACTGTTCTGCAGGTGTATAAACCATCTGTAAATGTATGAATTTAAGGTACCCAGTGACCCACCTCTCTAACTTTAGATAAATTAAGAAAAACTGTACCGTGTTGAAGAAGAGGTTTTAACCATTAGTTTTCTTTTCTTATTATAACATCATACCCTGCATGCTATCAAACACTATAACTGGTAATTCTCAAAAGGGAATTTCATAATGTGTTGTAACTATATATCCACCAAACTATGCAAATACTGATATAAACATTGGACATTTGAGTTAAGGAGGCTGATGTCACTCAGCTGCAGTTCCCATGACAAATGATAAATAATAAATGGATTCATGAAACATTTGTGATAAAAAAGACAAGCAATAAAAGGCTATAGGTCATTGTTTGGTTATAGGTCCACATGCTGTAGAAAAGAAAAGATTAATTTCTGGGGTTTCAGATAACATGTAGACCCAAAGCAGAACTGTCTATTAAAATGAATTCACTTCTCTACATCAACAGAGATAAGAAGGCAGCATGCATACATTGAGCTCTGAATAGACTTTCAATAATGCTATCTGCCTGAATGGGTGGGCTTCCTTTAGTCCAGCAGGAATAATATTATAAAAAAGTCAGATATTTATAGATACTTGCTGTATTCATGTAATCTTCACAAACCAGACCATAGACGTATGAAAATGCTTCTTTCTTTTTTGCTTAAAATGTGAGTGAGTCACTTCCCTAAAAAAAGACAGCAAACCAAAATTGTTTTTCTGTTGGTGATTATTCCACCAGATGATAAGCCACATGTAACTACAACTGTAAAAAAAAAAAAAAATTACATTAATGAAAAAGGATTTAATTTTCTATTAGCTTTGTTTGCCTGTGCATGATAACCCTCATTCATTTTCATCTCTCATTTTCTATGATAAGAAGTACCACCATCGCCAGCAGGGCATTGGCACAGCTTGACTAGGAGGACAGGGAGGTGTAGCTGCCCACTCCTGCAACCCACCACCTACTGGTCAAATCCTCTTTACTGGTTTCACTCTGACAGTTTGCCCGCCATCCTTTGCTCACCGTGCAAAGATAGGACAGGAGCTTGGTGGCCCATGCCAGGGATACTCACTGTAGGTGTAAAGAGGAAAGAGAGGGAACAGCAGAGGAAAAGAGAGAAAGAGAAACAGATGGAGTATTGGGCAGAGGAAGAGAGCCACAAGCTGAAAGAATGGGCTCTTCTAGAGTTATGGCTATTCTGGATCATAATTAATCTATAGGATAAGCACAGAAGCAGTCAGAGGTACTAGGTATACTATTCTGATGGGTTTTCTTAATCCATAATTGTGTTGTTGTTTGTTTATTTTCATTTGTAAGGGCAAACGGTTCAAAATCCAATTCTACACCATTACACAGCCAAATTTGTTCATTTGTGTACATGAGTAACAATTTGTGTGCTGGGTGAATTAATGTCCTCTAATCTTCTTTTCCCAAATGTGATAGTTGTTTACTGGTGGCCGGCTTGTACTGTAGCCCCACATAGCTGAGGAGGTGTCTGGGGTTACGGATGACTGCCAGCAATTGTTCTTTTTCCCATAATGTATGCCCTGGCTGGCCCACTTGCTGCAGCTCATCATTGTTCCACACGTTGTTTTTCCATCCACATGCAGCATTTTAATACAGATGTTCACCGTGGGAAGCAATGGAAAGCTGGCTCATTCACTATACAGTATTTCCCTCACACCCCTACAGCTTGTCTGTTTCTAGTCTGGTTTGGCACATAAGTAGGCGTGTTTGTGTGGCTGGGCTGATAGACGCTTTTGAGTTTGAATGTGTCTTTGTCTATGTTTGTATTTGTTTTGTACGGTGCTATATTAACCAGCTCTAAACCTCTTTTCTTTCTCCTGTCACTCTATCCCGCTTGTCTCTGTCTTCCAGGAATCACCTCCGAGGTCATCAGTCATCTCTACTTGGCCTGGAGGTCTTCTAGAGGGTTGGACCTCCTCGCCACCATGAAAGGGTTGGGGACCAACCGTAACAGACACCTGTCTGACTCCTGTGAACCTTCCTCAGGCCATCCAGAGGCCCTCTACCCTCAGAGGACCAGCACCCTGCCACGCAGTCCTTACCTTCTGAGCCCTACGATGGACCACTATGGCACCATGGATCCACACCTCTATCAGTCAGCCAACCCAGGCTCCCTTCCCCCAGACTGCATGCTGCCTCTCAACAACCAGTTGTCCAACAGCAGCACATTCCCCAGGATTCATTACAACTCTTACGATCAGTCTGACTTCTCCCCACCGGGGGACAGCATTGGGGGGATAAGTACAGGGACCATGGGCACATCCATGTCTATGGGCATGGGAACAGGGATGGGCATGGGCATGGCAGGGCTGAGTGGACGAACTCCTATGATCACGAGCGGGTCAGCGACTATATCGCATCATATGACAAAGAACCAGGCACCACCCAGTCTACTAGAGTTCGATAAGCAGCTACCTGGAGGCCGTGACGGGTTCAGTACGTTGCAGTTTCATCGAACATCTGCTGTTGCTGCCGCCAAGCAGCGCACTGACAGTCCTGGTCGCATCCGTTACATGCTGCACTCAGTGCAGAAGCTCTTCGCAAAGTCCCAGTCACTGGAGAGCCACAACATGAAAGGAAATGTCAATGGACGCTCCACTGGCAGTGGTGGGGGCTCATCTAGCACAGAAGATGGAGGGAAGCAGAATCGCAGATCCAAAAGTAAAGATCGTGGTACAAAATCAGAGGCGACCGCCAAGCGGCGACCACGCTCCAACATGTCAGGTTATTGGAGCTCAGACGATTTGGACAGTAGCGATTTGAGTAGCTATCATAACACCATGGCTATGATGACTCTGGGGCGTCCAGCTGGCCACGACAGTCAGGGTGGACAGGGCAGATACATCCACAGTGGCTACAACACGATCAGTTCCTCCAAAAGCAGCAATGACATGAAGTATCAGGCACTTCCTGTTCCTGGGGATGGAGGAAGTGGAGGACTAGATGGAACTGGAAGAATGATAATAAATGATAATGAGTATATGAAAGGAGGGTCCTGGTCCACACTAACCATGGGCCAGCCGAGACAAGTGATCCAGAAGGGCTCAGCTACTCTGGACAGGTCTATGCTCAAGTCCAAATCCTGCCAACAGGAACTAACCTGCAACTACCTGCAGGTTGGACGAAGGGTGAGTAGGCTTCAAATTAAGGTTGTGTTTGATGTGAGTTACACTTACCAAAGAGATATGAACTATACATATTTACTATACATACTTACCAGTTACATTTACCATTTCTTTTTACTCATTCATTAATCCCTATTTTCTTGCATGGATTTTTATCACAATATCCTTATGAAGATCACTAATACAGTGATAACTGGATGACATAGATTCTGAAATAAACACAAGACTAATTGTTATCTACTGAACGCTGCCTGTAGGGTGACTGGAGTAGCACATTAGGCCGTAGCGGGGGTGCCAACGAAATCCCATGTCGGCGTATGCGCAGTGGTAGCTATGTGAAGGCCATGGGAGACATGGAAGACAGCGACGACTCAGAGGGAAGCCCCAAACCCTCGCCAAAAACCGCCGCTCGTCGCCAGAGCTACCTCAGGGCAACGCAGCAGTCTCTGAGCGACCAGCTACCCCCACGCAAGTAAGAAAATGGATTTGCTTCATTTAGCAGTACCTATTAGCATTGTGTAGCAAGCGAGACATTTTTATAATAAAGGTGTATTCTAAGATTGAAATGTAAATCAAAATTATCCCTGTGATTACAACATGTGGCCTAACTTCTTAATATCCAAAAGAAGATAAATAAGTCACCCTTTGCTGGATGTACAGAAAGAAAACTATCACGCTTAGACTCAGCATGCCACTATGCCAGAAAATAAACATGCAACATGCAACACAGTGCACACAGTCCACGCTGCGCTTACTCACGCATAGATTTAAGTGGTGTCAGACTCCCTATTGTCCTCCACATGTCAGTCTCACTACCATACCTTATCTGTGATTTTCCTTCCTGGACCTGTAAAGGATCAGTCTATCTGAGAGGATACAAACAACCTTAGTGTAGTTATATAATATGATACTGAATTTTGTTTCCACTCAACCAGTAAATCACCATAAATCAGCCTCATCTCTCTAACTGACTGGCACTGTGCCTCACTTGCCTTTAAATTACATGCTCTCTGGAGCAGATACATTGTGCAATACAGGATGTGATGCAGGTGCACTGGGACGTAGCTGAGTTTGCTCAGCCTTTTCATGATGTGCAAATGCATTCAGTCTTTCATTTGTATCGAAGTCAATGTTAAACAAGTTTAAGTGACAAAGTGCTGTCATGTTTGTTAATGTCTACTCTAGACTTCAAAACTCAAAGTGTTTCACACAGCAGCAGAGGAAAAATCACAGTGGTAAAACTTTTTGGCAGCAGTTACATCAGCTGCCTAAGACAATTTCTGTGTTTTTAAGTTCCTGTCTAAAATGTCAGCAGGGATTAGCTCAAGAAATGTATGAAATTTTAATTATTGTATCTTTGATGTATCTTTGCCTTTTGCCATAGATATTTATGCTTTGACATACTTTTAGTTTTTTGCCAGTGTGTTCAGATACATGAAAACAGTAAGGAAAAGCACATTTATAATGCTTTAAATTTTTTATTAGCATGCACACATATAATATGTATGGAAATTAAATATAACAATCAAACATTTTTAATGATGTCTATTATAAAGCATCTCTTGTTTTTGTTGTCCTTGACTTTTAAGCTTGCACTGTCAAAATATCAATGCCACGCGATAAGCAGACACTCTAACAGTGGGTACACTTCACGCTGGATCACAGAGCGAGTGTTGGTGTAAGAAAATACTCCATTCAAACAAAAACAGGAGTGAAGGCCTACCTGACATAAACACCTCCATATAAGAATAAATAATTCCTTCGAAGTCTATGTTTAGAAATTTAAAGATTTATTCTTCCCTAAAGCTAGTTTGAATGACTAACCATGCTCCCCCTGCCAAACCCTAACCATCCAACCCCACTCTTTCCCCGTCTGCTCCACCATGATTGGCATGAGCAGCAGAACCCTGGATTACACCTTGTTGCAGGGGGAGCTGGATGCCCTGTGGTCTCCACTCCACAGTGTGTCCTCTCTGCACCAGCTGGGCAGGTCAATGAGCAGGTCAGTGATAGGTCTGTAAGCCACGTCTCAGGGGCGTGGTGCAAAACGCTTCTGTCTGATTGGATCATTTACAATCAATGACTTTGCACTGCCCCCTCAGATGTCTGTGAAGCAGCAATTCCAAATGCCAAATTCATGCCCTGCTGCGGACAACTGCCAACTTCCCTTAAGCTTGTGAATACCATCTGCCCAGTGCTTTTAGGTGAAAAGTAGCTGAGTTTGACACTGTTTAGATAAGAGTAGAATGGGACATGTGTGTCCATAGACCATGGCATGGCAGCTTACTGCCATGTAACTATCACTGTGTGCCAACAAAGAATATGTAAAAACTGGATGTTAGAGCTGCTGTTTGATTAAACCTGAACCTGTTCTTTGTCTTTGGCACCATGATGGCACAGCAAGCTGTATACATGCGTTGCCTTACATCACTGGCTTTGCATGCTCAGGTGCTACATTGGTTGATGCTAAAATTAGATGAAATTGGAATAGAGCAGAGATGTGCACTCATGATGATGCACAAAAACAAAGTTGAAATGAAAGGAATAACCTGAATAACAACCTTATCCTCCTTTTATCTCTGTTTCAATTCCTGGTTTTGCTGATTATTCATTTTCTCCCATGATCCATGTTTCCCCACTGCCTCCCCATCATCATATATTAACATCAACTGTTTTTAAATCTTTTCCCTTAGTATGTGCTCATGCACTCATTTTCCTCCTTATACTTCATATCCCTAACACAACTTCTTTATCTTGTTTCCCCTCTTTTTTTACTCCTCTTTTCAGCTGTCTTCCATCTCTCCGAGAGCTCTCCAGTAATCGCAGCCTGGACAACCTAGACTGCATTGGGGGCACAGGCTCATCTTTGCCCACCTGGGATGATGACGACTTCAGCCAGGCCTGCAGCACCTTGGGCAGACGTAGCTGCTTGGGGCAGGTCAGTGTTTGCCTGGACAGGACAGAAATTGACTGCCTTAAATGAGCCATCAGAGGGCATATAATGAATTCCTGTTCGTCTCTCTATCTGTGTTTCTTGTTCTCTCATTAGCACAGCAGATATTTTTCTAATGACTAAAGAACACACTCAAAATTCACATCACTTAGCTCCCAGCAAACTTTCTGCTTTCAAATCACCAGTGAGTTTCAAAGACCCTTTTGTCTGCCTTGAGCTACTAACCCTCATTTCCGTAGAATAATTAGCATTTTCACAGATACGGTCTGAATGACTGACAAAATGAGCTTCAAGTGAACAAAGGATGCCTATTTTCTGAATGTGGCTGATATTAATGTTATGAACCCCTTAAGTCCAATGAATGACATACTTACATAAGAGCTATTAGCCCCCCCCCATGACAAGGTCACTAAGATGATGAACAACTACGTGAAGTGGCTCTGATCTTTTTCAATGAACTAGTGAAATGAGGCAGTGCAGGCTATTAGTATAGGATTTGCGCCCAGTCTCTGACAGTTCATGGCATTACAACAAATGCATCCCATATATGAATGTATTGCTTTAATTTGCTTGCACAGCAGCATACCAAATACATTTAATGTGTGTCATAATTTAGAGTTGTTTAGGGTAAGTTGTTCAGTTTGGAACTTTAGCCAAAATAAAACTGATTTAAATCAGAACAAGTTAAATTCAATCACAGTGTTTGACACTTCTCTTGGTGTAACCACCAGATTCTCTGCTTTGTTTTCTTTTTTGCCACCTCTCCTGCATACATCATTACAACAACAACAACTTTGCTACAAACACATTTTTTTTACCTCCAATCAGGCTGCTTCTGTCAATCATCAGAAAATGAAACCCATCAGCTGCAAGGCTGGTTCTTAATCCTCAGAAGGAACCTCAGAAATAGCTGACTTTCTATGATCATCATGCAGTTGCAGCATAAGGCTTACTAAAAACTTTTCAAAGTGATGTCTTAGGCCTTGATATCGCTTTTATTTTTGGTAACTTGACAGTTCTTGCACAGCGGGCTGTGTAGGAAATGGCAAAAAAGGAAATGCGTTTTACAGACAAAATGACAGCCCATCAGTATCATGAGTTGAAACAAGGGGAGCTGCACTTGTTTCACTGAAGAGCCATGTAGTCTGCACTGCCTCGCATTAGTGGTTCATTTAAACTTTTCACCCTTATGGCACCATCTTACTGCATCCCAGCAAACAGAGACGGTAGAGATAGAAAAGACAGTCAGCTGATCAGTAGTTGGTTGCTCTAGCAGCCACTGTGGTCAAAATAAACACATTCATACATTGCTGTTGTACCCTACTGCTACGCCTTTACCAATCTCATCCTTTCCTTTCTCCAGCTACGGGACCTGGAAATGAGTCACCATTACGAAGACCGCAGTTCCGAGTCTACATTCAGAGATTCTCGTTCCCACTCTCAGGACAACTCCGAGCCTCCAGACTTGCCCATGCCAACATGCTTCCGATCACGCAGCCACAGCTACCTGAGAGCCATCCAGGCTGGCTGTTCCCAAGATGACGACACAGCATCCATGGACTCAGGCTGCTCACCACCTCTGACTGACACCACTGTCCGCACATACAGCACCAGCACTGGTGAGTTGCTGGTCGAAAGACAGATAATACATTTTCTGCAAATACTTTTTTTTTAATCATTAACCATATGAAGTGGGGAAAATGGAAGAGTTCTTATCACGCTACAGTCTTGTGATTTGCCATGCTGAGATCTGAAAACATTCTTTACAGCTTATACAATATGTATAGTTCATATCTCTTTGGTTACTCATTCATCTCACTCACTCACTCATTTTAACCCTTTTTTCAGCAACAGAGTGAGACAAATTCTAGTTTTGCTTTGGATTTTTACACTAACATGCACACAGCACAACCTGTAGCTCAAATGCAGACTCTTTTGCCCATGCTAGACGACCTTCCTACACAGTGGAAGACATGGAAAGAGCAGTTTGGCTCTTACCTGATAGCCACTGGTTTGGACAAAGCCCCAAAGGAGAAACAGCTTGCAATTTTTCTTCACCATTTGGGGACAGACAGACCACGCCTCCCACCCACACACACAGGTAACAAAGTGAAACCAGCCCCACTACCCTAAAAATAAACTCACTGTCGAGACAAACTTGATTAAAAAGTGCCATGTTTGGCCACTGATGTGCACACAGCGGCAGTTATCAAAGCTCTAACTTCTCAGCTGTTGGAGAGATGTTTACGAAGCACAGACAAGGACATACTGCCGCTTCACAGTGGAGCTTTGCTCACTAAAATTATTACAGGAAATGACAGCACAAGAGTGCACTGGGCATATTCCTGGCTACCTTAATGAATTTGCTATAACAATGAAATTATAAATGTGTGTAATGGCACAAAATAGTCAAACCAACTTTTGCACTGGTTGTTGACATCTGACTGTTGTCTGAGTTCAGAATCAGAGTGTGGATTTACAGTATGTGCAGCTGCTTGAGTTACCACAGACCATCCACTCTGTGGCGCTCTGCACCGCTTTACTCTAAGTATACCATGCGGCCTTCAGGCACGCAGAATTTACTTCATTTACTTTTTCAGAAGTCTGTGCGGGATTTTCTACATTAAGTATTGTGACGCGGTTTGATAGTTGGAAGTGTGTTTTGTGCACGGGTGCAGGCCAGGGTAAAGTGCCCGGGTGTCTGAGAAAGACAAGAGACCATCAGGACAAAGAGGACTTCTGCGGAAAGAGACAGGCATTATTATCAGTTTAATTTGACAGAGCATGGAGCTTTTTTGCAACATGCAACAGACCGTTGTTCTTACAAACTACTATGTAGCTCCTACGTTCCTACTACTGTAGTGCGCATCTTGTTTTTCAATTCCCCATCTAAAGCAGCTTAATGTGCACCAAAATCACAATCGGCAATTCTTATCAAAGCTGATAGTTTGACTGTCCGAGGCGATCGTGAAGGCATCAGCGGACACGCCACCACGCCTCCCTCGAGTTTACAGACAAAAACAAAAGGCAACCGAACCCGGCTTTTCTTCCCCACGGCTTTGACAGACGCGACGACTGTGGTCTCGCTCTCAGGTTGCGGCTGCTCAGAAAATACTTTAAGTCTTAATTCAAGACCCGTCTGTGTATGTAAGTATTTTAACTGTTTATGTCGGTTCTTATTGATGTGCTCAACACTAATTGTGCGTAGTTTTTTCCTCATTATTGACGTTAATAGCCTAAGTTAGCTTGTTTAGTGACGGTCATTTGACGCTCTTTAACCGTTGACCTCCGAAACTCACGTATGTAACTTGACGCACGTTGATGTTATCATTTGCTGCTCTGCTCGAGTATTTTTATCTTCATCTGTAACGCTCAGTAAAATACATTAAAACCACGGTTTTACAACACTGCATGGAGGTGTTGTTGATAATGAATTTAATATAATGTAAACGTTAGCAGGTGCCATTTAACCATTAAATAATGAACTCTTGACTCCAGCGGCTCATCGGCCAGTCATCCAGTCATCTGTCTCTCATACTGACAACACTGACTTCCAGGACTGAGTAAATATTTATTATAAATACTCATCTAATTTGTATAGCGATCCTAAATTAATAGGTATCTGGTAAATGCTCTTTACCAGATGTGTATTCATGTGGACCAGTAAGTAGAAGTTAAGTAGTGTTCAGTAAATTGGGTGAATCTGCTTGATATCTCCAAGCTCTGAGATAAATATCTGAAGGTGTGTTATTTCTTTCTCCACAACTGCCTCCGCCATTGAAATGTTTGTCATGCATCCAGTGGTGCTGTTTGATGCTCTCTTCACCATGTTACTTATTGAGTATCCCCTTCCAAGTGTTCAGTACAAAGTGCTCTGTTGCTGACATCAGGAAAGCATGTTCCCACTTTGTGTGTTCACTCATGGCTGTGATTCTTCAACCACTAGAGTTATAATATGTGGGAAGCATTTGCGTATCTGCTTAAAAGCTGCTTCTTTGTCACTGCTGAAATGGAAAATTGGCCTTCACAGGGGATTATTTGAGGGCTTGCCCCATTTTGTCCCAAATGGTGTCCTGTGTATTGCAACATGGATTAAATCCCATTTTGAGGTCAAGTTTAATAAAAAAAAATCATTATGACTGTGCTGTTGTTGAAAGCATTAAACATGAAAATTCACTAGATTACCGGCTTCTTTATACCAAGGGAGAGGTGATAATTTCAGGCAAGGCTGACAGTGTTTTGTGGCTGTTAATTGACTAAACAATGCAGATGGGTCAACTGGCAGGCAACAGGCAACTTGGCAGGCAATGCTAAACTGTTAAGTAGAGCATCACAATCCACCTTTTGTCTTTCATTGTTCTCATTTCTTGTCCAGTGCCATCTGACCACAAAACAGTACTACCTCCACCAAACTGCCTAAAATAGTTTTGCTGGCTTTGTAACATTAGAGAAAGGGGGACCAAAACTGTCATCCTGCGTGTTTAATCCATCACTCAGCATCTGTCACTCACCAACCATTGCATGTACTCTTAATTTTTCCTCCTAAATAAGCAAGATGGATCTATATTGGATCAGGGTACGTCAGTGAAATTATGCATCTTGTAATGTGCCAAATGTGTGTGTGTGTGTGTGTGGGGTCCATTAAAAATTTGACAAGATAAAGAAAAGAAATCTGTCTAATGAATAACCCTAATTATTCTGTCTTTGTGTCAAAATTTGTTACTTTACAATATTCCTTTTATTATAGGAAAATTCCTAATATAAATATGTGGTCATAGATATGATTCTGGGGTCTTAAAAGATGCTGTGCTACCAGCAGTGATGTCATTGTGGGAACTGTGGTTGGTTAATTATCTCCCCAGTCTTCCCAAGGCAAGCAGTAAAATGCTGTTAACAGGGACATGACCACTGTGTGGTTTGTAGCACTTTAAAGTTGACCAAGTTTCCATTTTTCTTTTTTCAGTTCGCAGGTATTTATCCCTGTTATAATCTTTTATTATGCATTAAATTGCTGATGCATCATTGGAGTATTTGGGTGTTTTTTATAAAGTGCTGATAAACTTCAGTTCTTACACTAGTGCAAGGGTGAGGGGAAAGCAGTCAGTGTGAAAACTGCTGTAGCTTCTTGCAGCTAATTGTTTTCCAGCTCTGATAAATCACATCTTGAAACGAATGCTCACAGTGGACAACAGGACCACTGTCCAGATGGCATGAAAATAGCAGTGCTCAGTGCCCACTCCAGATTCCACTCAAACATTTTGGCACAAAGCATCTAGTTGTTTCTGTTGTCAAATTCCCTTATGCAGAGCAAACAGCAAGTTTTTCCGAGCAGTTCCTCTACACAAAGTCATTGTATTTAAGAGGCAACAGTATTCGGTCCACATGTTATAGCTCTCTTCTGTAGTACTGAGGAGTGTTTGGAATTAGGAAAGGCTTTGTCAGCATGGTACTGTTGGTAAGGATGTCCCTTATGCTTGCACAGCTGTGTATGTTTGTGTGACTGAGTTCTGTAAAATAGCACATACAGAGCTTAGCCTGCACTACAGCATGTGTCACTTACTGTCCATCCGTCTGTGAGAAGAATCTCATAGATCTGTTTTTCTACACCATAATATGACTGCTACAGCATGATTTACAACCTTAATTTTTTTCATTTTGGCAATTATTCTACCACCAGCTATTCAGCACTCTCACTGTGAGATCTGGGATGGAGCAGAAGCTACAACCATAGTACTGTATGTACAGCAGATGATGTGGTTAAACTGCAGACTTGTTTAAAACCTGTCTGCTCACTTATGTGGTTGCACTGTTTACGCCATTGTTAAGCTGTGTTTAATGGAATCATTGCATCAGTATATCCCAGCAATGAGACTGATATTTTGATATCAGTACAACTGAGAATTGCAGTTTTATTTTCCACAGTACTGTATTGATTTTTCAGCCCCTATTATTGATTTTTTTTTTTTTTAAATACAGATCTAAATTCTACTTTATACTCCCATATAATATTATGACATTTCTGTTCACTGCGTTCAGTGACACAATAAGAAGACTTAATAATCACTTTATTTTCATTAATCATTTTCATGGTTAATTGAAATAAATGAATCATAAACCAATACCATAAACTGTTCAGATAAATTGGAATGGAAATTTTGAATTTAACGATTTTATCTTGTCTGCGAAGTTAGCAGTTTGTTCTATACATTTAAGAATTAAGGATTATTAAACGCCTTGCAGCAGAAACCTGAAGTGTGAAAAGAATGCCTATCAAATTTCATTGCAGTCCATCCAGTTGTTCCAGAAGTATGTGCATATTGACCAGTGAAGTAATTAACGGACAGATCCCACTCACATGGTAAAAAATAAACACTGATGATTCAACAGTTTACAAATGAACTCAAACATACATTACTTTTGACATTTCTGTATTATAGTTTTGTGTTAATACTGGCCAACATATACTGCATCTGTGTATTTGTTGAAAATTAAAATCGGCTGATAATATTGGGCCGCCCATTTATTGTGTCCAGCTCTACTCTGGTCTAATCTCAGAGGCAGCTGTCAGTTATGATTTTACAGCTTGTTTTTGTGGGTAAAGCAGATTCTGTGGTATTAAGACTTAAGGGTGAATTCTGCTCAGAATGACGAAAACATGATGTGACACTTGGAGAACTGCAGGGCTGGTGTCCAAACACACACACACACAGGCACACGCAGATATCTGTGCCCTCTCACACCCAACTAGTGACAGCTATCCTGCAGTCTGGATGCAAGAGTGGAGCCGATGCATCTCATAGCTGCCACAACAGTGACAACCCTGTTCTGCCCAGCGTCTGTCTCTGTCATAATACGGAATATGGACAAAGTTGTCTCAGCAGGTTTTCTTAAGGCAAGGATGGTGGTCAGAGGCTAGTGGATAATCCATGGCTAGCGGCATGGGCCGTGCAGCTATGATGGATGCTAAACTGCAGGTTTCTTAAAATAGTTTTCTGTCTTGCAAGATGCCAAGAGTTGGCAAGAGCTGTTCTGAATATCATTAAGATTCTGTGGTTGACACATCTATTTATTATACTTTGACTAGCAGGTTCGTGGTCCCCATCCTTAAAATGCAGATCTGAGAGTGTATTCAAACTCAAAGCAACACATTTAGCTTCCCTGGGAAAGTGTCTGCTAAAAAACTGGCACGCATCCTCATACATTTGGAGTGATGGTTGCCAGCTTATTATTAACAATAAGCGCTAGACAGTGTGTGTCTGAAAGAGTGTGAGCGTGTGCATGTGTGTCCAGTAGGATATAAAAGCACAGCCAAAGTCTGAAGATTGTCCAATTTAGATGTGAGGGGGGTGTTATCTCTATTGATGCCAGCGTTTTTACTTCATTGTCATGTGACCAAATGCTTTGCAGAAACTAAATGATGTTTCTCAGCTAAGGTCATGGAACTATCCTAGACAAAAATCAGGTATGGAGTGTGGGAGTTCAGGCATAGGTAAGGTATTACTTATAAATCAGGATAGAAAGATGAGAATATTGGACACTGACCAGTACTGCTTTTGCACAGTGCCAATGCAGGAAAGTGGTCTGACTGGATTCACTGTCATTCTGGATATTATTAGTTTTGTTTGCTTGTTTTTAAACAAACAGAACCATTTAAAGCAAAACCCACACTAGTTTTGGTTATGTAGCTGCCAACAGCAGACAGCAAATGCAGTACTATGCTTTTCTAAATAATAGGGGAACACGTTGACCAAAGCACTCAGTAACCGCTGAAGATACTTTAAGAGGAGGACCAAGGCGACTGTGGAGCCAGTCATCGTGCATTAATTCAGGCTGAAATAATCCTCTGGAATACCTGACTGACAGCAGTTTGACGACTCAACTCACAGTTCAAGAGTATAATTTAACACGAAGGTATGTGAGGTCAAATGAGTTTCCTGATAGATGCAGTTACAAAAACATTAGAGATGAAGTTAAGAAGTGGATTAACCTGAACAACAACCCCTTTGTTTGAACATTTTCTCAGCAGCTCACATGTTTGCTGCAAGCTTTTCAAATTTCTTAAAGACTAGTGAAGATTTCTGACCACAACTTTCAGCAAAGCAGCATGAGGTATTAATAAAGTTTGCTGGAAGCAATGCCTCATCATATTCTGTCATATAATTTCCTTTCAAATTCAATTATTTTGGGTGTCACTGCAAAAAATTGTAACTCTTTGTGGCAGTCTCTGAGTTTATCAAAATTTTACTCCTATTATCTGTTGGTTTTGTGTTTTGTCCAAACAGTCTTTTAGCCTTTGAATGCAGCAGCTTTTAGTGAAGAATGGCAGGGCTTTAAAGAGAGGTGTAGGCCCACTTTACAAATTCAATAAAAGTAGACTTCTCAGTGCTACATATAAATGAATACACAGACTCACTTGCTTATTATGGTCCTCTATGTAAATGACATCAAATGTAATTTAATTGAAAAATCACTTTATAGACTCTATCATTTGGTGTTGCTGAAAAGGCAGGGTCTCTAGTTACACTTTCTGCAAGTGTTTCCTCTTGTAGAAGCATAGGTCATGTTAATATGAGCTATGAAGGCATTGACTCTCCCACTCCTCATTATGTTGTGGTCAGCACTGTAAACTGATGCTTGTGAGTGAAAAAGTCAAAAGCAACCCATGCAGACTGTTTATCCACAATTTAAATCATTTTACAAAAGGTCTGCAAATAGAAAATGGTTTTGTTACCATTTGCGATCTATACTATTTCATACTTATTTATTATTATTTTTTTGTTAACTTTTATTTCTCTCTATGCTTAGTTTCAACATACAGCCTGTTCGTCTAAATGCAGTAAATCCACCAGCTTTCCACTGTTTTTTTGTGGGGTGTCAAGTAAAGCATCTGTTTAAAAGATCATATAGTAGCCACATGATTAATAATAGTCAAAACAATTTTCCTTCTTTAAATTATCGGCTTTAGTGGCCCAGCATCACTCTCTGCCATTACTCAGTCTGTAACGTGTGGATTTATGTGGTCTCTTCATAGAAGACATCAGATACTTCTTTCCCATAGGCAATAGAAGAGCTTTTGAGTCAATAATCTGTCTGTACGAGAGTTATGTTTTCTACTTTTTAATTTCATTTTGTAACATTTTGAATGAATGAATGTCTGATTCATGACACAAATGCATACAGTTGTAATTTGGTACAATTTGTTTATTTGTAGCCCATTAACTTGATCTCTACTGATGCACTCTTTACAACCCTGGGTGAATTGCTCCTCTCAGACAGGCCGTTTATTTCTTCTCTTGCTGATACAGTTGAGACTGTAAGTGAAAGTAACCATTGACCAGATGGTAGATTTGTTTGATAGGATAAGTGAATTAGTGGCTCTTCGGGTAAATAATGTAGTCGGGCATAATAAAGTGAGGCAGGCTAAGGACAGAGCAAAGAGAGAAAAGGTTTGACTTTTTTCTCTTTTTTTGCACAAATAAATCATCTTTTTATGTTGAGTACTGGATTCACACTGCATGGATTTCATTTAAGCCTGCATAGAAGTTCCCACTATAAGAAGCTCAGCTTTTGGATTTTTTACCCTGTGTAAATGCTGGCATGTGACCATGAAACTAAGCAGCGTGAAATAGTTCAATATTAACAAGGCTCAGTAGCTACAGTCTACTGAGGTATTATATACAGGTTTTGTTTTTCAAAAGAGGTAACCAAGCAAAGGTGACGTTTTGCAGTATTATGCTTCTCTTGCTAGACAGAATGGGGTTTTTTTTAACCTCCCCTGTCTCTTTGGTGAATGCACCTCTCTATTATCTGCTTTATAGCTGGAGGGTATGTTTGGTGTGGCATCAGGGAGTGGTGCAGATAAATGTCCTCATTCAACTTCTCAACCGTATTCAGTCCCAAGAATGAGATGGCTGCTTTACTGATTTCTCGTGATCTTTGAGGTGTATGTATGTGTGTGTGTGTGTGTGTGTGTGTGTGTGTGTGTGTGTGTTCATTTAGTCACCTGTGTGGAATGGTATGTTTGTCTGATTTGATTTTCCACTTTAAGGGAAGCTTCTCTGAATCTGCTGATGTTCCAGCTTTCATGCAAAAAGGTCCCTGCGTGTTCATGTACAGTATAAAGCATTCTGCTGCAGACATGCTGAGAAAACGTGTTATTCAATCCTGATTAGCAATTAGAAGTTGTCTTCAAGCTGTATTCTGTACTACTTACATCTCCTGTAACTGGTTCATTCTTGTTTTCATGGTATAGCCCTCACAGATTTCCTAAAACACCTTTGCTCTGTCAGTGATTTTCTATCTTCTCATGTCTTTCACTGTTATTATTCCCATCCGTTCTTTTTCTCCTCAGTCTCTACGTGCATAACCACCTGTAAGAAGACTGCTCCTCCACCTGTGCCACCTCGTACAACCTCCAAGCCCTACATCTCTGTAACAGTACAAAGCAGCACAGAATCAGCCCAGGACAACTACCTGGACCAGCAGGACCGGAGGTCAGAGGTCAACAGCCAGTCAAGCCACGCTCACAGCAACTCCTCCGACAGCCTTGACAGCACCCGTGCCAACAGCCTGGCCCGGGGTATTCCCCGTCCTCCTCACATCATCCCCACTCCCATTGCCACCCCAAGAGAGCCAATTGCCCCTACCACCTCCAATGCTTCCACTGAGACAAGTGATTCAGTTGTCCAACATGAATCTTTGAAATCAGGATTAAGTAAAGGGAATCTTGCAGCAGAAGAGCCCCTAGTGGCACCAGTACCCAGGCGGAAACTGTCCTCCATTGGCATACAGGTACTGGCATACAGGACTGTTGCACTAAGCAAGGCTGATACAGTTCAATTAGTGCTGTTACCACATTTTAAGACTTCCTGACACAGTCAAGATAAAGCTCCAGTCACAGTGTTTTCTGAAGTGTAGCTTGTTCTGCCTGTTGAGCTTTAATCCAGGAAAAAGATCATTTTTAGCAGTACTCCTCTGTGGTGCATAGGTATGTCTGCCTGTGTCACCTCAAGCTCAAAAATGCGCTTGCCAGCCAACTTTCTATCATTAGAGCTGGCCGTATGCTGTAGTAAAAAGGTATAACTCTCTGATCTGTATGCACTGAAATAACGGCACTTTTCTAAATTTTCTAGAACGAACCTGCACATTAACAGATCAGGATAACCATTAATTATGACACATTATTGAAAACCAAGTGCAGAATTGTTCAAATTTTCTCTGTATTTGTAATTTCTCCTTGAATGATATTTGGTTAAATTTATTATTTGGAATTTTATTTAGTTATTATTAGGAAAAATGAAAACCCTCAATGAAGGGGTCTGTGAAATCATTCAAGATTAGTAAAGCCAAGCTAATGTTTATCATTTTGTCCAACGTCATTGATTAAGGTTATTTTTTCACTTTAATATTTATTTGTTCTAAGGTTGACTGTATTCAGGAAGTTCCACGAGAGGAGACTCCACCATTGGCCAAATTTCAGTCAATTGGAGTACAGGTGGAGGACGGGTGGCAGTAAGTCCTCTTCCTGTCCTTGTAACAACGTGAGGAATTTATATTATAGCCACACACACTGCTCTGACTATTCTTTCCCTTTACAGGAGCCATGTAAAAAGCAATGAGAATATCACTTTTTGTCTTTAGTATGGAGTGCTGGTAGCGTTAAAGTGGATTCCTGGCTTGAGCATTTACTATTTTAACTTGTGTCTGCTCACTGAGACCCACAAAACAAACATTTCAAGGTTATTGTGGTGTCGTTTGCACACTGTGTTCATAATACTTTGAATGCCAGGAAGTTCTCGAACGCTTCATGCCTTCCTCCTTTATTTTCTTAGCTTTGCACGCTACATTTAGTGTTTTGTGTGCAGCCGTTATTCTAAGTTCTGTCTGATATTTTGTCAACAGACCTAGTTGAACAAGAGTCCCTCACTTTATTTTTTCATTCTCCTTCCTGTTTCTTTATCCATGCTTTACAGACATTTGTGTTTCATGACCATCCCTCAGCTGTGTTTGCTTTGGTTCAAAAAATACCAAAATACGGCATATCCTGATGCTTCTCCAGTCTTATACTGTACTTGTCCTCCTTTGATATTGGCTAGGATTCTGCAATCAAGCACTTTTATATTTAATCATCCATCTAAATTGTCATTCATAAGCATTTCCTGTGAGATGACAGGAAATTAATATGATGTTGAGTCACACAACATTCATGTCCAGTCTGCTCTCTCATTTACCATACGAAAAAAAGAGGATACACTCGCAGTGACTTAAGTGAAATGACTTTACTGTCGAAACTAAGCAGTATCTGTTTGTTCCAGTGATGGAGACATCATTCTTGAATAATTTATTGTTGTCTTTGTCCACTCTTGTGCACTGTAGACAAAGCAAACATAAGCTGGCAAAAAAAGACAATTCTTGTCCAACAAAAACAGCCCGTCTCTAACAGTGAGTCTTACCCTGTTTTTTTTTTCAGGCTCAGTCGGTCCAGTAGCATGGCCTCAAAACAAGAAACAGACTCAGATACACAGGACATCTCTTTCATCACCCAAGTCAATAACGTCAAACACTCTGAGAAGAAAGTCATGGTCAATAGTGCCAGTCAATCAATGAGCTCCCCTCCTGGACAGGACTCTCTAGACAATGGAGATACTACTGTGGATGTCTCTTCACCCCCACCACCCAGGCAGATCCTCAACCGCTCCACCACACGAAGTAGCTCTTCCTCCTTCTCAGAAAGTCTGGACCCTGCACTTGACCCCTCGTCTCTACCACCTCCAGATCCTTGGCTGGAGAGTGGGAATGGGAGTAACAGCAGTGTTCCCCAGAGTGGAGGAGGGGGGACGTTGTGTCGCAGAGATGGCCACTGGTTCCTGAAACTGCTGCAGGCTGAGACGGGACGTATGGAAGGCTGGTGCCAGCAGATGGAACAGGAGACCAAAGACAACCAGCTCTCAGAGGAGGGTAAGGCTGCCAGAGTACTCCTCACAGCCCAGGCAATGTTGTATTGTGAGACAGAAAAAGGCTGCGTCAAAGTTCTGACAGATTCACTTGGCCAGTTTGCACTATCTATCATTAATACTGTTTGTTCCCTTGCCAAGATATAGAATCATAGAGATTTCATTTCATTAGCAGCTAGAGAGACACAAATAGTAGTGTATTCTTTTCTTTTTCAATGATAATATCCAGCTACACTTTCCTCTATTTGGCCCAGAAATTGCAGAACAAAGTCAAACATACAGTTCAAATGCTGCTTATGTCAAACATGCGCAGGCCCGCTGAATGAACCCTTCATATTGAGCCTCTTCCAGAAGTCCCAGAAGTTTGCTGCTCCCTGAGGCAGAACCCTATAACAGAGCTCGGGTTATGGGTTCTCCCTCAGGCCCTACAATCACTCGATCAGACACACACAGCATGGAGGGGATGAGGCGGTAATACCTGGAGTTACCACACACGAGCAGGCCTGTAATCCCCAGAATTACACAAATCTACTCTGGAACTGATTAAACCTCCAGATTAGATTAGTGCTTCAACATCAGCACTGAGCTCACACACACACAAATGCACAATATACACACAAACAAAAAATGGTTTGAAGGCTTTGGATCCTTTAGTTCCAATCAAAAGCTCTGGATAAATGTATGAACAAGGCTCTGTGGTAGTTTTGAGTCCATATGTTTTTTAAGTGTGTATGCGTGTGGGACCTTTACCTACAGTAAAGTAGTCAGCATAAATCCGATGTAAATCTGTACCCCAGAGCTGGGTCTCACCACACTATAATCACATTGCCATAACTTTGCAACACAGTGATCAAATAGGAGTCCCAATTTTGTCAGGGCAGATGTTTGTCCCAGTTTCTACACAGCTAGCACCACTAGCACAGCAAACACTGACCGACGGAAGGCTTGAGTATCTATATAAGCTTAGATGCTTTTTAAAGAGGATAACAATGTCCAATACACTTTAATCCTCTTCATGCCATCCTGTGGTGTTGGGTGGGTAGAGCATTGCAATGCGTGCCTAAATGTGTAGACACCTGCAGTAAGTTTTTGATGTGCATCAAACCAGAATATCCCAGAGAACATTCAGTGTAGTTGCATTGAGTTGTAGTGCTGTTGCTATACCGTTTGATATCAGTTCTTGTGTATGCCACATTTTCCAACTACAGCAGAAAAGGGTTTGTCATCCTTGGCTTGTCACATATAGATTTTTGTTCTCTCTTCAGTGCTGGGGAAGGTTCGCAGTGCAGTAGGAAGTGCCCAGCTCCTAATATCCCAGAAGTTCCAGCAGTTCCGGGGACTATGTGAACAAAACTTGGTGTGTATAAAGCATTTTTGTGACATTTCCAACTCACAGGTTAGTGAGGGATTAAACTGAGACTCACATCCAGGGTCCCGCACCAACGTTTTTTAAGACTGAACCATGTCATATTTTAGTATTTCTGTCCTCTACAAGATACACTTCAGTGCAGAGGAAGGCACTTGCACAAAAGAAAACTCAGAACAGCCATGATACACAGCATATTAGGCCTACACAGAATAATGCATGGTGGCCCATAAACACAAAATACAAGAAGCTTATAATAAGCCAATAAGCCATTCCTCTCGGGTGACGTGTTCTATTGGAAAAGGTATTACACAGTCGCCAACTACCAGAACGTGACACTATAGCTACACTGATTATTAAACCATCTGTTTTGCCTGTTTGTTGTAAAGCTCACTTTCCCAAACACTGGCAGATGAACATGACAGGTGGATAAAGAACTTCTTTGCTAGCTTGACTGAAACACGAGAAACACAGCAATACAGGTAAAACACTTAACAAACCCGAGCTTGCACCCTGCGTAAGTGTTTTTTAATCATTACCATGACGTAATGGTCTTAAGAAGCTGTCATTGTGACAGGTGAGAGCAACAATTTGAAATAAATATTTAAAAAGAGCCCAAAGCTGTATGCAACAAAAATGATTCAATCCAGACATCAATCCCATCAGGCTTAGGTCAGGTAGCATGAGACCAAGTATATGCCTGTTAATGCTGTCATTTAAAGATTCACTCTGACGAAATTATTTTGCTCTGTATGCATTATTATCATTGTACAAGAGACTCCTCACTGACTAAACCTCCTCACCTGTAGCGATGTCCTCCTACATTTTTTGCAACATCTCGTTCTCATATTTTACACAGTGCATAGATTGCACAGCTTCCCAGGCTTCCCAGAACAGCACATCGTGCGTCGATTCAGTTTAGAGCATAATCATGAGCACATAATTGCAAAAATTGCTCTGCTGTTTTATGAACACAGCTCCATTAGCAAAGAAGTAACATAGCACATTTATTTTGACCAAAAAAGGTCTGGACATCACCGCAGTGAATGCAGCCTCTTCGGTATGAGGAGCCAGCCAGTCTGCCTGGAGCATTACAAAAAGGCAGTGACCAAGGAAAAGGAGTGAGAGCAGGATTTAGTTTACATCAGTTTCACAGTCTGTGCAGGCTTTGAATAAACAGTCAATACAGCAGCAGCTGTTTGTAAACCAGTGTCGGCCAGTGACAATGGAGCCTGAATGATTGCATTTCTTTTTGTTGACATTGTCAAACTTGATGTTTCTTTGTATTTGACTTGTCTGTGGTAAAAGGATTTCGTGCATTTCAATGTTTTATGTTGATTAAAAGTCTAAAGCTTTGTTATGATCCTGTTATTTTTGTCTGGGGTTCAGCAGGACAGAAGAATTGTATTGTGCTGTAAAATGGCTCCCTCTAGTGGTGAATATGGGCACAGCAGCAGCAGATGACGAGTTCAATGATGCAGGTTAAGCAGTAATAAGCTGTTGTAATAAGTTTGCAGTACTTTTTGCCATGAGCCAGAGCTTCCTTAGTCTGAGTTGCGTGTCATTCCTTAACACTCTTCACTCATTTCCCTCATGTCTCTACTGTCAACTACGAGACGCGCCCAAAAGCACTGACATAAAATCTGAGTCACCATCTGAACCATCAGAACTCTGGATGGATGGATGGATAGATAGATAGATAGATAGATAGATAGATGCTTTATTAACCCCGAATTAAATTCAGGATTGATGATCAAACGTGAAGCTAGGCCAAAAAACAGGCAACATAGTGGAAGGTGCATCAGTTGTAAGGGCAAAACACAATTCTGCTATGACTTCTTGACAGTTATTTTGGTCATCCTGTTCGCATAGACCTGGCTAAACCGGAGATACCCCACCCACTGCCCTGATTTTCACATTATGGACACATCTGGGTTAAAGTATTTTTAGAAAACTAGCCTAGTTTTTACATGCATGCTCTCTAATAAAGTTGATTTGAACTGTACATCTATATAGGGTGATTTATTTTTTCCTTCTTTAGTCTCTTTAAGAGCTGATTTATTAGAAGCCATGGCCATGCTGAGTTAAATGTCTACACTATGACACTGACTGTGTCCTCTCTCCTCATCATTCAGTGGTTGTTCATTCATTTTCACCCCTCTCTCTCTCTGCAGACTGTGAATGCCAACCCACGGCCCACAGCCCAGGACCTAGCTGGTTTCTGGGATCTGCTGCAGCTCTCAATTGAGGACATCAGCCTCAAGTTTGATGAGCTCTACCATCTCAAGTCTAATGACTGGCAGCCTGTGCAGTCTGCGGCTGCCCAGTCGCCCCCTGAGCGGAAGGTACTTCCCACCCCTGCTGCCCAGTGCCCTGGCTGGGGTAGGAAAGCCGCCGAAACCGGCCTCTCTCCTCCCACCACCACCACCATTTCTCCCACTCTTTTTTACTTCCCCTTTCGACCTCCCCCGTCCCTGCGTGGGATGAACTCTAACAGGGCCTCCCTGTCCAGTACAAAGGGGCCAGAGATCCCTTTAGGCATGCATGGAAAACTTCATCTCAAAGAGGGCTGTTGTTGGTGTGTTTAAATGTTTAAATGTAAAGCCCTGCTTTGAGCATGCATGTGTCACTTACTGATGCGTTTGTTGCAGTGGAGCATGGCTAAGAGCACTGGCTCATGTGACCAAATGCAGTCTTGCTTTGGCTTCTTCCCCGTTTAAATGTCTTTTCTTGTCTGTCTATGTCGTTGTTTCTAGCGCTCTCTGTGTTGTGTCTTTGTGTGTCTATGTGTGTTTCTGGATCTTTTATCTGCTGTAACTGACGTGCTTTTTCTTTACGTTGCTTTGAAACATAAATGCAATGACTGTGTCGTGTGATCCTTTTTATTGTGCTTTAAGTTTGATCCTGTGTGCCCATCAACTCATGTTACCATTTCATGTCTGTGAAAATTGTCATAAAATGACTGTTTTTCTCAATGTTTGCATATTTTACCTGTTGTCTGTTTTTCTGTTTTTCACTCAAAACCACTAAATATTTTTTCAAGCTTTAACAAAAAAAACCAATCTGTATTGTGCATAATGTCTTTGTCAAAGTCCTGTCTGCTAAACCTGCCTAAACAAACAGAACCTCGTGTGGACAGTTTCCACATTACACTCTCTCATCTGTCTTTTATCCTTCTTTTGCTGTTCTCTCCCTCTCTCCTCCACTGTCTGTCACTTTTCATCGCTTTCATCACTGCAGGACGAGGAGAAGGCAACCCCTCCAGCGTCAAAGAAGCCCGGTAAGGGACGACCATTGCTGGGCCGCGAGAAGAGTGCTGACTCCTCATCCACCTCTTCTTCGGCCTCGGCAGAGAAGCAGAGACAAGAGGCTCGCAAGCGTCTGCTGGCTGCCAAAAAGGCTGCCTCGTTTCGCCAGAACTCCGCCACAGAGAGCGCAGACAGCATCGAAATCTATGTCCCCGAGGCCCAGACTCGCCTCTGAGAGAGACAGTGAGAGGGAAGGATATAGAGTCGGATCAAAGGACAGATAAGTGTCTCTGAAACACCTGGAAGAAGGAGAGGAAAACTTTTGTAATGCAAATGAGCGACTCTGAGAAATACTAACGGTGGTGGGGGGAGGAGAGATCAAATTCCTAGAGATGTGGGTGGGGTGGATTTGGGCATTTTCGACACACTCATACAGTTATAAGGCTGGTCCTGGTGGCATCAAACACTTAACACAGCAGAAAATTTAAAAATGAACTTTTGTGAACTCGACCGACAGTGAAGCAGAAGACTCCTCATTTGAGGCTGCCATTGAAAACCTCAGCTGATGAACTTTGGCTTTTCTTGTTACTTCCCTTGATATCATAAAATTGTTAATGAAGGTATTATTATTATTACAACTATTAAATCCTAAAGAATCTATATGAAGACTGTTTTAAATGTTCCTCTATCTTGGATATAAGATCTATTAAGTGGACAGAAGGCAAACAGTATGCTCTTCTGTCTCCCATCGTCCTCCTCTCTTCCCAGATCATTGGCCATCTTGTAGCTTTGCGCAACACCACCTTGTGGCCATCACAGACAAACATGCACACCACATCCACTGCACTCACACAATGCAAACCAACACCTATGTATGTCTTCCTTGTATTTATTTGTTTACTTTATTCATCCTTTGGTTTTGTACAAAAATCAGTTTTGATCTGGATATTATGAATATTTTTGGTATGATGAAAATTGAAAGTCAGATTTTAAGGGGTATTTATATAGTTTCTAGCAATTAACTCTTGTGTATGTCCTTCAAAATGTCCCTGTGTCAAAGATTTTAAACACTGGTGAGGAATCTGTAAAGTTTAGTTTCTTAATGGTTGTGAATGAAAGCACATCCCAATCTCAGTGATGACCATGCATGAGGATCTCTGTTTCAGTCAGAATGTCAGTGGCCACATTAGGGAAGATGTCTTCTTCTCCGTTTTATGCTCTTTTTGATCAGACCCATCCCATTAACTTTGTTTTTCATGTTTGTGCTATGATTGCAGATATGTGAGCATTTCAGTCAGGATTTTTGGTTTCATTGGTTTAAAGCTTCTTCAAGTGCTTTTATTAACCTCACTTCATCTAGTGTGTTCACCTCAAATGATTCTAGGGGTTTTATTGAAGTAATGAGTATGCAGGATATTACTGTGTTGTTAATGAGGGGACACACGTTAGGACACGCGTCTTGCTGTTATTTTTATACTTTGTTTTCCAAAAGCATTATGACTTATTTTGCCTCCCATCACTCAACAAACTCACACAACAAACAAAACCTTCTTTGTTATTGTCAAGGTTTCCCACCACTGAACATCATCCAGAGTACCTGAACTTTTTTATTCAATGAAAAGAATATTTAATTAAAACATTGCATACATTAGGCATTGTGTTTCCATCTTTTATTCAATGCCACTTGTATTTTTTCATGGAAGACTGCATAAGCCAAAGATGAATTCACTGTTTCAGATTCATCTCATGTATTCTAAATGTCAGCAGCAGGGAGCTCAGCAGTATCTGTTTACTGTGAAAATAGATGGAGTGGACTGTAGCCACAGATTGAACTTTTTGATATGCATATGCCTGGAAGCTTGATAAGAACTGACCATTTGCAGCATTGTGGACCCTCACCCTCTCCTGGAAATTCACTGCCTTTATTTCTGACCTGTAGAGGGCAACAGTGGTTAATTTCCAATCCAAGATGCAGTGCATTGTAGTATACAGTATACACTTCCCAAAAAGGCATTCACACTTAAAGGCCACATTCAGCCCTGCCCTGTTTTGCATTAAGAGGACACATTGTGTAGATTACACATATTTACAGACTCCTCTGTTTCATTTAAAGGCAATTCCCAAAACAAAGAAAATGTGGCCTCTTGCTTTGTAAGTTATTCATGTAGACACACTCTAGGATTTCACTCTACATATCCAACCACAAAGTTGACCCTGACGGGCTTTACATCAACCCCAGTGGTTTGTCTGTCTTCCACTCACATTTTGTTTCTTCCAAATGGTAAGCAAACAAAACCTAATATCTCTTCCCCTTCCCAATTAGTTATGTTTAACTATTGCAGCATCAGTCCTCTTGTCAGTACTTTGACTCTCTGTCACCCACTGTGACCCAAAAATGCATGCCTGGGGCTTTGAATTGGAAAAACCTGATGACTGCCATTCTTTCTCTGTCTTAGCGAGAGCTTTCTCTTGATGGCAGTCCTTTGTTTGACTGCTGTGGATGACTCTCAGCAAGGAAAATGGCTCAGGGATGTCAATAGCCCGTTCCCTAGTTGCTGTCAATGCCCCCCCCCCCCTACACACACACAAGAACGCACTTCCATTCGACTAGGGTGGATAGCACTGTTAGCACCTGAAGGCCTTTTGTATGACCTGAATACAGTCGTTACCTTGATTTGATTTCTGACTGCCAGGAAAAAGTTGTGTCTGACAAGTTGTTAAGCTACATGCTGTCAAAATAGCTCAGTTTTCCACATATAAGAACGAAGAACTACACGTGTTAACAGGCTATCTTGGAAGGAAATACACTGAAACAGCTCCATTTCACTTTTGACTTATTCCTATAAACAACTACTGCCCAAATGTTTTTAAAACATTTAAAACAATTTCATATCATATCATTTCAATTTGTGCTTTTTCTTTGCCACGTTATCAGGCCCAAGCCCTGTTGTCACTCCTTTTCACTCAAAACTGTATGTCTGTGCCTGACTTGAATGCACATCAAACACCATGTGGCATCCCAAACATGCTGAGGGAAGGAGGACACGAACACAGAGAAAGTTGTTCTATCATCTAACCATCACGAGCAGCAGAGGCAACGCTGTTCTAGCCTGCTAAAACATGGATGTGTAAAATACCAAGAGATGGCAGTGACATACTTAAAAAGCTAATCTCATACATTTAAACAAGGCTTCCTTCCAATACACACATATATCACTGGGACACACCTAGGTCTATTTCCTGAGCTGAGTTATCCATGATCCAAACAGCTGCACTGTGGGGGGTTTTGTTGCTGTAAAACCACTGATTTGAGGGTGATAATGGTCACCATGTAGGTTTGATGGATTTTGCATTTTAAAGTCGAAACCGTCACAGAACCAGCATTTGCTTAAGCACTGATATGTCTGGGAAGACTTTATTTTGAGAAGTTGACTGGATTTTGAACACTTGTATTCAGCTGCTCTCTTTAATAGGCCTCCATCTACTATAGTAAACTGTAGTGAAGTTGGTGGAGTGTGTTAACATCCATAAATACCAAAAAAGCAATAGTTTAAACGTTAGACAAGATTAATTACAATATGGCTGCGGTCAATATGATACCATTGCACTGTTGATTTTTGTTCTTTTTAAATTGGTTTATTGCTTGTGATTGAAAGTTTAGCTACCATTTAAGAGTGTTTCATATTTTTGCAATTGAGGACTACATAAAACGTTTGATCAGTAGGGGCTCCAAAGGGCCAAAAAAGAGAAGCAGTTAAATCCCAGGAAGAGATACCTCAACTGAAATACCAGTGAATCCACTCCGATACAGTTGTCCACAGGCCTGTTTGCAAAAATAACAAGCTCATTAGCATCTCTGCTTTGTTCCACTGAGTCAGGCATAAAGCTAGGAAAGGGGTGAGGGGCAGAACATGGTCTTAACACAGGAGATGTGACATAGCAAAAAGTGTCTGTAAAACATACTAGAACAAATATTTTACGAAGCAAGCACATATTTAAAAAAAAATAGGATCTGTTCAGTATAATATTATATAGGCTGTGTGTATGTTAGGGTTTGTGGGGGTTAGTATAAAAGAGTTGTATCGTTTGAGGCAAATTCATGAATGAGTGGGTGTGTTGTTTATAAAATGAGATTTACCTAGATTCTTGTCACTATACTCTGGTAACATATAAAGTACATGTGCAATACTGCGTAAAAGGGTTCTTTGATATTAAGATGAAACAAATAATCTTGCATTTCTCCCCCCCGTGCTTCTTAAAATCGTCTTCTGTAAATAAGAAAAAAAAGACTGAAAATCGTCATCTTTTACAATGCTGTAGATCTATTTATACTATTTCAAAGCTGTTCAAATGTATAATGGAGAGATGTAACATTCAATAAAATGCACACTGTACTTTCTCAAAAAGTTCATCACGACTGGATTTTGCTTGCTGTCTTGTATCTGACTGACTTTTAAGATTAAGATGATTCACTTTGTGGCTTTTTTTTTACAACAGTAATACCGCATATTGTTTTAAAAACCTGATTGATTAGTAACATCAAAGCTGTTTCAATCATATTGACCTTTTTTGTTACAAAACGTATATTTCGGTACATTTAAATAGTTAAAATTTGGCGATTGCGGAGTTGTGTTGGGGTAATCTGCAGTAACTTAATTTTAAAATCAATTAACCCGCTCATTTGGCTCTGAGATCAAATCATCCCAGCACATCTGTAACACGTAGTGCATCGAGAGTCAAGCAAACCATGTAGGCTGATCAGATATTGTATTAAACATTCACATAGACAGTTTAAGTCTAGGTAAATTAGTCTGTTATATCATGAAATGGTCAAATGCGGTCACCAGTCGACGCTTCCGACGTTTATGATTTATGTAACGAGAACATTTTGCTCAATGTTACGTAAAAGCCTTCCCGCACTATGTGGCTGTCTCTCGCACACAGCGGGGAAGTGGACACCAACTGGTTTGAAAAGATGACTGTTGCAGTATTTATTCTGATTCCTGTCGATGTAGCCGTGCACGGTGACAACCGTGCCGAGAAAACAACATTGTTTCAATGACTGCGATATATTTTGAATGAAATGGTTTTGCCGTCAGTCACAATGACACAGAGCCCGTCTGCTGTGCAGTGAAGCGCCGTGATTGGCTAACGACTGCCCAGGAGGCGTAATGGAGCTTCACGATTGGCTGACAGCCGTCGACGAGGCGGGATCATTTCGCCTGCGACTGTCAAGATTGGCAAAGAGCTGGCGCTTACTGCGTGCAGGTAAAAAAAGGAACAAGCGACACAAAACAGAAAACATTTCTCCTGGTAGAAAGCGGCGAGGAGTGCGATGGAAACGGGCTGTCTGGCGAAATCTTATCCTGAGGCAGAACCACTAAAGCGAGGTATTTAAGTCGGCGAGAGAGCGCAAACACCTTCATCTTCTTGGAAGAAAGTGCCGTTGTGTCAACCATCGTTTGGCTCCCGGGCACGCTTTGTACAGCGAGCAACTTGGACAGCTGCGTGTTTTCAGGCGAGCCATCAACAAAGAATGAAAGCATTCAAACGAGGTGAGTCGCGTTTTTCTGTTCTTTTATCACCGCCAGACACGTTTATTTCCCACAAAGTGTCTGTCTGCGAGCCTGCCGTGTCTTTGCTGTTGGTTTTGCCTGGTATGCGGGCTTTTTGTTGCGAGCAAATGCGGCGTGTGTTTGTGTTTAAATTTGGAGGGACAGCTAGCCAGCTAGTTATCTCTGGAGGCAGGCATGGTGTCCATCTGGCGGAGTGACATGCGGGAGGCTGTGCTTTCCTGCCTGCCTCCTTTGTGCGCTCCAGATGGCTAATTTACCGAATAGCTCCTCGGTTTGCTCGCTTTAAATGTCACATTTTGCATCGTTCCGGTGATTTTTAAGTGTATGTCATTTCAACGTGAGTGTGATGTCATCGGTTTAACGTAGCGAGCAGGTCTCAGGAGTTGATGTTTGGTGTGTAATTGGCTGACTGGCCTCACTAACGGCCACATTCAAATTCATACCTCGGTGTGAGTGAGTCGTGAAGTTCACTGTTTCAAACTTTGTTCTGAGGCCCATTTTAGCCATCTGTAGGGAAAACAACAACAACCCTGATTTCAAGAACTGCTCTCTTGCACTGATTGACCAACTTGTTTGTGGGTTGAGGAAACATTTTGTCAACAAAAAGTTGGTCGATGTGCGAGATGTTGCAAAATGTAGCCGCTGCTGATGTGACATACTGTACTAAGCTCATATAACATCTGCACAAAATCTGTTTTAGGCAGTTTATGAACTCGATCATTCCCACATTGATATCACACACTGGGTGTAGATGTTTCAAGACTAGTCTTTAAATGTCTATCCAGAGTTGAGGCAACGCTGCTTTGGTTGTGGGCCACAACGTTTTCCACACACAGACTGTTGCTAGAGTCAATGATAACCTGAGACGTCAGTCAGGCTGATGAATGAGACACTTACACCAAATAAAACGTAATTTACTCAGGGGAGTTTTGACATGGAGCTGGGTAGAATAGTTTAATTAATACAATGATATAATGTGTAATATTTTATATCAAACACGTGCAAAATCTCACAGAAAATCGAGTCAAAGTGATCTTCACTGCAGTGGGCCAGCTAATATGATTGCATTGTATCAGAAAAGATTTGACACTTCTAACTTCCAGTAACTAGAATTTACTGGAATATTTTTTACTCTATTTGTAAAGAAACATTAGTGGCAACAAGAACTAAAAATAAAAACATCTTGACATGCAGATCATGATGAGGTTCCCCTAAAAGTGATTATGCACAACCCTACTGTTACATTTGATTTTAGTTTCTGGGGTTTTTTTTTCATTCCATTCACAGAAATTAAGAGAAGTGTGCAGACTAAGGATTTGAATTTGCATGTTTTCAGTGTTTTTTCCCCTCTACAAGGGGACTTCCCTCGTTGTCGAGGAATGCAGAATTCAAAAGATTTGTCAACTGCTCCAGCAGTCTTGAGCCCAAGTGGCATGAGGTGAAAACGGCCTCCTTTGCATGGTCAATAGGTTCCTGGGCCACTAGCTACTGTGATGTTGATATGCACACAATCTTCTTTGTGAAGACAGGCGCTGCCCCAGGGGTCAGGTTTCACCCAGCCCCAGAGAAAGACATTTACTGCATTCTGTGGCCCACCCCTGGGATCAGGCATGCTCCATTTTGAGGGGAGATTCTCTCCAGTGGCCAACCATGGACTGACAAAAAGCCCACAACAAAGTTCAAACCACAAAGCCAGAGTTTAAACTCAGCCCGCTGTAGCTTTCGCGAACCTCATTTTTAAAAATAGAAGGTTAAAAGTGACTGATGAGGTTTGTGCACTTGTTCACTGCTAAGTGTTAAAATATTTCAAACTATTTTTTGGTTTTAATTTGTTTTGTGACCTGTCTTTGCTCATACGTAAAAGTAATTAAGTTTTCGTTTTGTGCATAAATCAAACAAAACCCCTTTATCTATCTGCAGCAGCTCATTTTAGTGTAGCATTCGTATAATATTATCATCACCTGTCCTCACACTACATGTATAGTGATGCATTTTATACCAAATGACAGCAGAATTGAAGTTAACCATTAAATGACACCCATGGAGCAGTAACAATGTACTGAAAACTTCCCACCCCTCCCTCAGCTCTGGAAGACGAGCATCGCCCGGAGCAGGAGCACTCCTCGGCTGTGTCGGACAGCGATGACGGCTCCCCACTCGACCTGTCAGGAAGAGGGCTCTTTGGGAAGCGCCGTCGCCGAGGCAACCTGCCCAAGGAGGCGGTGCAGATTCTGCGGAGCTGGCTGTACGAGCACCGCTTCAACGCCTACCCGTCAGAGCAGGAAAAGCTCAGTCTGTCAGGCCAGACCAACCTCTCTGTGCTGCAGGTGAGAAGAAGATTTTTTATTTTTGTGTTTGTTTGTTTTTTTACCAGAAGTGGTCTGTGTCTGATGGGGGGAAATGACACTTGTGGTACGCACTGTTTCTGCATTCTGGTGGTGACATTCATCTAGTTTGTGACACTGTATTTTCCCATGTGTTTGGTGGATTATACATATAAATCCAGACATTTACAGATATTTTATTGCTTTTATTTCCTTTCTCTGAAGTAATTCTATCAAAGACCTGCTTTAAATTTGATCAAGGTTGGTTTTGATGCTGAGCATTGGGGTTTTTTGTGATGACCATAAGCAGGTGGGAGCAAATTAAATTGTTTATTTTATTTGTTGCACAAGAAGTTGATTGTGTAAATCACTGTAAAGTCTGATGCTGGTGCATCCGTTTTTCATTTCACTTGGATTTGCATCAACACTCAATGCCTGCGGAAGAAGTGAAAGCAAAACAATAATCAGATGGTATCGCTGCACTGTTGCTGAGAGTGACACTTTCCTAGCCATCCCTTTTCACTTCATTGCATCAGTAATAGACATTTCCCCTTTCCCTCTCAACACATGCACGCACAAACAGGCAGGCTGCATTACAGAAGGCATTACGGATCAGCGTGAGGCGGCAGCAGAGTTTCTTGTTATGTAGTCAGTTCACTGGAATGCCTTTGGCTGGGTTCTCTGTGGCTCAGCATATTTGAGCTCAGACCTTCATTATCATTGCCAGCTGTCTGAGGGCTCTCATCTGTCTGTCTCACTCTCTTTCTTCCCTCTGTGGGAGGCTGTGCCACTGGAGGGGGTAAGTAAGGCCTGATGTACAGATGTGGGTGAAGGGAAATGTGTAGGTGCTAATTAAGACCACAGGCCTCATATTGTTCTTTCAGATCTTGAATTTGGTGTGAAGGCTGAGTTGATCCACCCAATTGGAACTGTACAAAAATGTTTTTTGTTTTTCTTTTTAACTATTTATTTCAAGACAAGCATCCGTGTAAGCAGTCAGTATCAGTTCTGTTTATGCCTTCTTTTCCCAGATATGTAACTGGTTCATCAACGCACGTCGCCGCCTCCTGCCTGACCTGCTTCGCAAGGATGGCAAAGATCCCACCAAGTTCACCATCTCCCGCAAGGTCAGTGGTAAAAGTGAAGGCCACTCATCTAATGGAGGCAGAGCCAGCTCTCCAGAAAGCAGCTCATCCCAGCAACGCCTGTCTGTCATCCGCTCTGCGCCGACACTGGACCTCAGTCTTCTTGGGAACACAGCGACAGCGATTCTGACAGGAGCCGGCTACCCTGGGAAGGAGGGATCAGTTCAGGCTCTGATGAAGCTAGACACGCAGAGTCTGCTGAGGGAAGCAGAGGAACAGGGCGCTTGTCTCACCAGCACAACAATGGCAGCTAGCCCCACCAGTGGCCTCTTTAACACACCTCCCCCAACTCCCCCCGAGCTGTTTCCAACCCAGGACTTCAGTGACCTGAGGCTCCTGGTCGATGCAGCTCTGCAGAGGGCAGCAGAGCAGGAGAATCTGAAGAGACTGCAAGAGAGCCAGAACAGATCTACGGAGGCAGCACAGACTGAACGAGAGGAGGCACAGTGCAGTGCTTACAGCAGTGACATGGGACCCACACCACCTCCAGAGGACGGCCAACAAGTCATGGATCCTTCCAGGGTGCAGAGTCTGATGGAAAAGGCTATGGCTGCTCCAATGTCCACCGTAACTTCAGCAAAAGCTCCAGTGCCTCTGTCCCTGGCAGCCTCTGTTCCAGTCTCTTCTCCAGTCTTGGTCTCAGCCCCAAGGCTATCTCCTCTCCCAGTGACCAAAGTCATCTGGAGCCCCCTGGAGAAGGACACCAGAGCTTCCAGCCCCAACCAGCCTCAGTTCATTGCAAACCACCTGCCAACCTTAGTGCCAGTGTCTGCCTCAGTTTTAGGCCAGTCCAGTTCTCAGAAACCAGCTGCTTCTTCCACCATCACCCCAGCTTCATCATCAGCTCCAGCCTCGAGCTCAGCTCCAGCCTCGAGCTCAGCTCCAGCACCGCTGCCTACAGCCTATCCTACAAGTGCATCGGTGCAGGTTCCAAGGTCAGCTTCAGTGCCATCACCAGCCGTTCTCCCAGCCACAAGCTCGGCCTCCGTCATTGCTTCAAGCCAGGCTTCATCCCACAGCGTAACACTTGTTCCAGCTGCTCCTACACCTGCCAAAGGAGTCCCACTTTACCTGCCATTCCACAAACCCCCCTTAATCCCAGTCACGGTCCCATGTCCATCATCTGTTCCAACCACAGCATCATCTCCTGCTGCTGTTCACACCCCAGGCTTTGCCTCCACACAACCACCACCAACTCCTCTCCCTGCATCAGCTCCACCATCCGCCTCTGCACCAACAATAACACCTCTTCCTGGCTTGGCTCTCCACCTCAATTCTCCTCTCCAGCCCTCCCCATGCAGCACCAGCACCACCATCAGCAGTAGCAGTGTCTGTAGCAGCAGCAGCAGTAGTAGTAGTGCACAGAGGAATTCAGCCGTGGTGCCCAGCGTTTGGAGCATGGTCCATGCTGACACCAGGCAACCTAGCTCTCTTCAAGTAGTGAAGACCCCCATCACCACAGTATGGGGCCCACAGCACAGCCTGCACACAGTGAGTGAAACTGTTAACTAGGAGCTGAAAGCACCTTTTTTAAATATGTCTGGAGGAGAGGAGCCAAACATTCCCTTTGGCTGGACAACACTGTATATAGCAGAATGTATCCTCATCATCATCATCACTGGCCCCTTTTTTGTCATTAAAGCCTTTGCCTGCAGAAGACAGGGGATGATATGAGACGTGTAAACTGGGACCATGTGAAGTCACAAACATGAGGTGTTATAGAGACTTTCAAGCAACTTTTTATTGTTTCAAATACGCTGTCCTTTTGATGGAGGGAAGAACACTTTGATGTCATTTCTCCAAGTGAACATTCCTCAGCGCAGAGTCGACATATTGTACAAAGTTTTCGATGACATTTTCAAATCTCTTTCCACACGACGGTTTATGAGCATGGAGGAGAATATCCCTTAATTGTACAAAATTTCAACTGGTGTTATTATCAGCGCCAGCAGTTAGCCTCTTCAGTAGCAGTACCGGACTTCATTGAATGTACAAACAGACATTAATAACCATCGCCGGCTAGGCTGCCTGTCATTCGCTCCCCTCCAAGGGTGAAAAGGAGGACGTGAGGGTTTTTTTCAACATTCAGCAACAGCATCGTAATTCTCTAATTTCTTTATTTCTTTAATATAAAATTTCGTCTTTTTACTCCACTACACCCCCCCCCCCCTTTTTTTTTTCCTGTGGAGATGAAGCAGAAGGGAGACTGACTGGTGTGCAGTGAGCCTGACTCGCCTCTATGTGTCTGTCTCCACCCCGCTCCCCCATCTCCCTGTCCCTTTATAGCTAATGGGATTCATCGGCCCTCATGAATTCACATCTCAGCTACTCAACACGTGGTCTCAAGAACCACACCTTTCTTTGTTTGCCATTTCCGATCTAGCAGAAATGAGCCGTACATGCTGTATTTTGCCGAAAACGGCGGCTGTTTAAGTATTACTTTATGTGACCGTGGTTAAGTTGTGTACAATGTTCAGGGATTGTTGTCGAGGGGGAGGGCTGTGGATGTAAGACAAAGGGGAGAAGGTCACATCGGATCTGTTACAGAAATCAATGTCAGTGGAGAGGTGAGCAGCTTGGTGACCCAATCAAGCTCTCACAGCTCCTCATCTGAAACGTTACACTTGCTGTGAAACATGGCGCCTTTTTATTTTGTTGTCCAAAATGCTTAAAATGTTAGATTCTCTGAATTCAGGAGGCAGAATATTAAGTATCCAGACTTCGCTGTTGATATGCGGCCTTAGTATTTGGTCAATGTATTTCAACCTGAATGTCTTACTAGAGGAGAGATGAATTGATGCGTTAAGTGTCTCAGCAAAAGTAGCACCCGTACGGAAATTTGCTAGGATTTTTCGTTGTTGTTTCACCAGGAGGGTACAAGAGCATAAAAATCAAATTTTTCCTTATCAGTGCTTTCCACCTGTGTTTAGCAATGGTTTCTATATAATTTCTTATCATTCATAAAGCTGTAGTTTCCATGAAACTGTCTTAGCATGAATCATATATGGCTGAATGCCACCTGAATATCCATTAAGAATCATGTGAGTCATGAGAAAGCAGAAGCGTGAGGTGAATCTTCAGTGCTGTCATGCTGATCAGTCATTGAGCTGTTCTTTCTTTAAACGGTTACATTCAGCATGTGTAAGGACAAGACAACAGGAGAAGGTCGGAGTACTGCTGACCCCATCACCCTCAGATAAACTCTTTCACTTCTGTTTCCTCACTGCCTGTTCTGCTCTGAGGAAGTCAAGGAGTTTTTTTTTTTGTTTTGTTTTTTTTTCTGTTACAGGTACTTGTTAGACTGATTTATACCTCAATTTACACAGGTCATGACAGGCTTGGGTCATATGTAGAATACTAAGTATTAAAGTAATATTTTTATTGTTCATACTACATCATGCCACTGTGACAACACCTTATTGGTTAGAATACTGGAAATGGCTGGCTTATGGTTAGGCAGGCGTTCTTTGTTTTTGTTTTGTTTTTTTATAGCAAGGTTTATATGTGATTTTTAGATGCAAACTGGCGCTCAAATCAGATCAGACAATGTGATGATGCGTGTAAATATTCTTTTTTGTATTGGCATGAACTTTATCTCAAACTGTAGTTTCTTTACAGCCAAATGCATTCAAAAATGTTTTTCAAGTTCATGTTGTGAATCATGACTTACTGTTGGCAGTATGACTGGCTGCTGTGCCTTAAACCTATGACTGAGGGATAATGTCCCTTTTTATATAAAAACTTCTCAATAGTCTGTGCAATATATGCCTTAAACTTTAAATGTGTGTTTTGTATAAGCATTTCAAAGAAATAAAAGTTCAGTTTTTGATAAATGCGATTTCTTTTGTTGTTTCTGGTCTTGATATATTTTCTCAGTAACCCTCTTACAAGAAGTCTTTTTTTCACGTAATACATTTTGACTCGTCATTGAAGAGTCTTGGCGCTGTGCATTCTGACTGTCTCACAGGGACATGTGAGACAGCGACATGTGAGACAGTGTCCTGTTTCACATGACAATGTTTTTGATTACACCTGTGCTTTTCTTACTGTGCCATCTCAAAATTTCTGCTGGGGACGACAAGCACAGTTATTAACGTCAAAGCAATGGCCTGATTATTTCATTTCCCTTCAGTCTAAGGAAACTTGGAAAGAGCAGATGTCACCAGGTATTGTCGTCGGCATTCATCAATATACAAATCAGATGACAGTTGGGATGTTTGGCAAGTTGCCCAGAGCTTTAACGCTTGACAGAGCCTTGAAAGAAAGCCAAGCATAAAATGATTTATTGTGCTTTTAATTTATCAATAAAACTCACGTTTCCTGAAAGGACAATATATACCACATAAAAGTATCAAAGTTGCTCTGGATACAGAGAGAGTAACAGACTTAAATGAGAGGACTAATGTTATGCATGTTTTAGCAAATTGACTACAAATTGTTTTCATATTACTTCTGAAGATTTTGTTTATACTTTTCCAGGTTGGTAATAGAGTTTGGTATTCAGTTTATCAGTACTTGCAGCAGTAATTATTTAGTCGTGTTAATATTAAAAAGTATTTAGATTAAAGCAAATGTCTTGAGGAAAAATATCCAGGTTACTGCACTTGTGTGCAGCCCAAACCATAGAAAACGGTGCTAGTGTAGTAAACAGTATACTGCTGAGGAAGAACTTAAGCATCCAAAAACACTCATGATGATAATTAAAGTAAGATTTAAGCATGTCTGAAAGAAACGGTACAATAACAGGAAACCCAAACACAAATCCCCACTTTTTGCATTCAATGGCATGTATAAACTATCTTTATTTGCCTGAGCAATTCCAAGACTGAACTCCCTCAGCGACACAGACATACCTGATCCTTCAACAAATACACACAACCAACTGATATGAGTTTAGACTAAATGCTCTATAAACCATTTCAACAAGTGAAAAGACTCATCACTTTTAATAAACACAACCCAAATCATTTCTTTTGTCTTCCAACATACAGGGATTCAAATATTACATAAAAGGAGACTTGCTGCAGTGCTTGTGTAGATGTGATGGCTAATTGGCAGGCGGAGGTAAACATTTCTGGTACTGTATGAAGCACTGAACGCGGCAGTCCAAAACCCCCCATGCACGCACACACGTACATGATGTCCAGCTGGGTTCCCTGCAGCGATCTACAAAGGTCAGAGCAACTGCAGTCCAAGTGTCTGAGGCTGCAGTAGACTGGTGGCTATGAGATTCAAGCCAACATCTCTTCACGGTAAAGGCTACCAGTGATGGTACAAGTTAAACAGTAATTTGTTTTGCAAAATATGTTGCTGCATCCCAAATTAATCCCCAGTTTCCACCTTAAATAGACCTACGGATCAAAGTAAGTGTAAAACAATGGCCACTCCTGGCCTTTTATGAACTGTGCTGTCCACTAATCTCCTTCAATTTCTCTCAAGCCTACAAGGCCCATACAGGTAGGAACTAGGGGCTGATTTGGGGCACAGCATGTGTGCAGGGTGGGGGGGTGCCAGAGGCAGCTGGTTTTCTCCTTCTACTCATCATCTTTGTCTTTGGCGCCGTGTTTGAGGATACGGGTGAACTCTGCGTAGTTGAAGTTGCCCTTCTTGTCAATGGGTGCCTCGCGGAACAGCTCATCCACTTCCTCATCTGTGAAGCGATCACCCATTGTGGTCAGCAGCTCTCTCAGATGGTCCTCATGGATCACGCCTTTGACACAGATAATACATAAGACCAACTTCCAAACACTGGTAGGGTAAGCATCATAATCACTTTTGTGTTTATACTGACTCACCAGATCCCTCCTCATCAAAACAGGCAAAGGCGTTGCGGATGACGTCCTCGGGGTCCGTTCCATTGAGCCTCTCTCCAAACATTGTGAGGAACATGGTAAAGTTGATGGGTCCTGGTGCCTCAGCCATCATCCCCTCCAGGTATTCATCAGAGGGGTTCTTACCTGAGGATGAACAACACTGTTAGGTGTACAGAATCTACTTTTTCTTGGCAATTATACTGGGAAGGGTTTTTTTTAATTGCTGATACAGTGGAGGAAACTTTTGTGACATATTTTGTTGTAAAGAATGAATCAGGAATTCAGGGCAGGATGTTAATCAGCAGCTTTAATGGAACCTCCATAGCAACATTTATTTTTGTTTGATTCAGAAGTAGAAGTGAAGTTAAAGGTGTCCTCCAGAAATTTAGCATTGCTCTTCCACAAAACTGAGAGGCTGAGAGAAACATTAGTCGAAATTGAAGCCCCATTAACACTGGATCTGACATTTCCCATAATGCAGCTGAATGGCACCATACTCCTAGCTTCGTGATGAATCCTTTCTGTCTGTGTATACCTTCTGATTAGTATCCACTTAACTTCATATGTAAAATAGGTGGAGTGCCCCTTTAAAAGCAGTGTCTACATTTGTAGCCATTAAGACAAGGTGTAGCAAGAAGTACCCAGAGAAGCCAGCATGTCGTGCAGATCCTCCTTGTCAATGAAACCATCTCTGTTCTGGTCGATCATGTTGAACGCCTCTTTGAACTCCTGGATCTGAGACTGGTCGAACATGGCAAAGACGTTGGAGGTGGCCCTCTGAGGGCGCTTCTTGGTGGTCTTTCCCTTAGCGCGCTTGCTCGACATGATGGCGGCTGGATCTGTGCCTGTGTAAATTCAATAAGCATGATTCATGGATTAGATAATGTTGTACCATCAGGGATGAAAACATGAAAAAAACATGCGCAGAGTTTGATATATATCTTGCATTGCAGTGCCAAAACTGGAGCACTGGAACCAGGGAGCTCTTTCATGTATTTTTTCTTCTGTTTGCCCCAAGCAGAAGAATCTTTTCCTCTTGCTTGTCAAGAGAGAGAGCCACAGTGTCCCTAAATGTCGGGTACAGAGATGGGTGTGAAAATGACATGTCTCCACAGTGCACACTGCAGCTAGCTTCAGATCTTACCAAAATTAGACCTGTCAGTCAAGTTCAGGTCTGCAAGGATTTGTCATGCATGTGTGTCTGTTTCTGTGAATATGTGTGTGTGTGTGTGTGTGTGTGTGTGTGTGTGTGTGTGTGTGTGTGTGTGTGTGTTTGTGTGTGTGTGCTCTGTGATTGTGCGTTATACCAAGCGGGCAGCAGCAGGTGAATGTGGCTGTTGAGTCACATACGTATGAGGTATGACATCATGTCCTGAGAGGCACTGAGAGGATGTGAGTATCAGTCATTCAGTCATGTGAAGTGTGTCAGCAGTATTAGACTTTAGTGGAATATCATCAAATGTACAAATATTTTAATGTCCGGAAAAGTAATTTCCTCTCAAATGATTTGTTTTTGATTTGTTTTAGTTAAATGCTACCTCAACTGAAATTTCCTCAAATAAATACAAGTTTTGATAAAGATAAACAATAAATGTTTTACTGTAAAAGTAGAATTAAAAGCTTTGATTACCATTGCACTTAGGTAATTAAGTCTTCTTGCATTCTATTTACTACAGTGAATAAAGAACCAAAATTGCCATGACTGTGTCTGTGTTGGAATAAAAAAAACCCTCACATATTCACTGTAAATTCAAATAATTATTTCTTAAATGCATCTCTGCATTTTGACAGCAAGAAAAACATTTACATCCCTGTGTTTTACTGCACATTACAATAAAGGGAATACAAAGTGCGCTACAGTGCTTATAAATATATCTTTGCTGTCCTATATTCAACAAACGTCTGTCTAAAAGGGCACACTGTCTGTCATCATGTCTAATGGGCTGGTGTAGTCCTAAAGTTTTGCTTCCATGGTGCTTGTGTGATTCACACAGACTGCACAGTGAAGGCAGGGTTGAGCAGCTTTGCCTATCTCTTTATCTCTGATCTTTTTCTGTTGAGCAAATAGAACTTTCTTTTATACAAATGAATGCTACTGTCAGTCAGAATTATACCTTTTTTGTTCATGCAAATTAGTGTGATTGGCCAAGGTGCGGCCAGAATTTATAATCTCACTGAATAACTTGACTGTTTTACATTAAGCGGTGAAGGTATATGCTTGGGTTCTCAGTACAAATGAAGCATGTTAGCAAATATGTAATTTGCTCTCAATAACGCGCACACACACACACATACAGTTTTTGTCAACAGTGTCTTCATTTCATCTTTCCTTTTTACCACACAGACATGTTAATCCATCTTTCCTCTCATTTAACTACTGTTTGGCTGCATCTGCCCCCCTTGTGTGCCAGAGAAATGAAAAAAAAATCTGGAAGGTGTGTGTTGTTGGCCTAAAGCCCCTCCATTCTCCACCCAACAGTCACTGAGGAAGCTGGAAACAAAACGGCGTCTAGCACCAAATTTAATGTTTCAGGAACAGAGGAATTCCTCAATCTGATTAGGGCTTCTAGCTCCCACCTAGATGGTGGAGTCATCTCACAATACACCACATTTTCATTATTCAAGCACTTGCAGCAATTTACGCTGCAATTGTTTGACAGGAAAACAATATCACTGGGTCTCAAATGATGTGGCTCTAGTTTAAACGGTCCAATTTTAGACGTTGGAATTTAGTTATCTCGATTGTGATACAGAAGGGTACTGTCTCCTGAGAGGGACTGATTGGGGTTTAACTCTACGTCTGTTTCAACCATCAATAAGTTAGATTCTTTGACGGATGTGATTATTTCACTGCTAACATTTTCAAGGTGTAAGAAAAGAAATCTGATTTCCAGTCCTGTTGAGCCTGGTGCTATAGCAACAGCTACAAATCCTCTGCATTCTGTAAAGGGTGAATCAACAATGTTTTACAAAGAGGCAGAGAACAACTATTTCTGACTTCAGCAACGTAAGCCTTTGGATGACGTGCCTCAGCTTGGCTTTGACTGACTAATTGTATTTGTTCTCTGTCCACCACAGCTCCTCTGTGAACCCTTTTATCCACTGGGATGACAAAGCTGCTCTGTTCCTTCATCCAGCAAGAACACACATGCACACACTGACACACACTTTGATATCACCAAGCAGTCAGGCTGTCATCCCCTCACCCTAATTCCAGGTCGTATGGGTCACCACTACTCAAGTAAAGACTAACGGTCAGGAATTCCAAAAACAAACACAGAGCTAAGTGGAAGTTAAGCTCTCATCGCCTATAAAAAGACAACAGAGATGTGGGTGTCTGCATGTTTAAGAGTGTGTGTGTGTGTGTGTGTGTTTGTGAGAGAGAGAGAGAGAGGGAGATCTAAATGGGTCAGCTGCATTCAGAAATTCCTCTGTTTAATGTGCCATAGTGATGAGATGGAGGTAAACACACACACGCATAGAGTATTGTATGCATACACAGGTTTGAGGTGAGCATCATCTACAGGTCTCTCTCCACATTTATCAACAGATGTAAAAACTGTTTTCTAATTGATTTGGTCCCTTTAATCAAAGATCCACTTCAAAAGCTTTCTGCAATCCCCTTCACTCTCAGCACTGACAGTTGAGCTTTGTACCACTGAACTCAAGAGACTTTACAGTTCCAGTCCTTTCAAAGCACATTTTCCACACTAGGTATTCTCTTTATGCAATCCTGTGGTTAAAACAGCTTTCTGTCTCACCTTGGCTTCAGGTAGAAATATTTTGAAGTCCCTCAAACTCCTTTTGTCCAGGTCCGACACAGCAGTGCGAAAGGGAAGCAGGCAGTCCTACTGGAAAGTTTGTTTAAAGAATCAGACTCCCCGTGGGTCCCTCCCATTTCTGGCCTGGCCAATGGAGAGGCTGCCCTGTCCCGTACAAAGACATCTCAGGCCAGGCCATTTCTCCATACAAGGCAAAAGAATGCACAGGCTGCAGCTTGCTACTGCCACAGACGCTGCTCGGGATGTTTGGGAAAAAGGCAGAAATGACAGGAACTACGATAAGGCTGCCTTATTTAGAGAAAAGGGCCTAAACATTTAGAGGAGGCTCTGTATGGTGGAGTGTGGAGACATGGGAGAGAGAGTTGTGAGCAGATGCAGAGCAGTTTTAAAAGCCAGTGTGTCTTTTGTAAGACTATGGGTTTCCTTAAATAGGCAGTTTGGTTGGCCATCACTGGGGCATGAACATGCAGGGAACACCTTGAATTACATCATGGGGGTGACATCTGTTTCATGGTTGCTCACTATTTTTCTCATCATGTTTTATATGAGAAGCACTTCAGGAAAAACCTACTTGAAAATAATTCATAAATAAATGTGATCTGATGTTTTACTAGCAGCAGTTTATTCTGAAAAAGCAGTTTTTTATTTTATGTGAAGCTTGTTCTTCTGTCAAGATATTGTAAAGGTTTTTTTAATATGTACTGAATTAATGTCTAACAGTCTTATCTCCCTAATTGGGTATAGTGTAATTTAGTTGTAATGCCAGGCTATGGTGCAGCACATCCAAAATAACATTTATTTTTGAAGTCCTATACTCCTTATGCTTTGTTTAGTTTGTGAGTATAATTCAAGATAGAATCTTTAGCTGTAAAGTTACTGCAAGTCTTTTCAGTTTTGCTGCAATGATCATGATAAAGTGCTCAACCTTCTGCACATTTGATTGCACATTCTTACCCTTAGATCTGACCAATTAACTACATATCTCTGTGGTGGTGTCCTTCACCTCTTATTATTTGTGTTGAGTGTAGATTCAAAATTGTGTTCTCCTACTAAAAAATAGTTTGAAATAGCAAGTCATCTGTATTTGTTTGTTGAAGAAGTGGAGCAGACTGACATTTTTGTTGGAATATATATAAGTGACAGTTAAATAATGGACATTTATTAAAATTAATTATGGGAATGAGACACAGGACATGAATGTAAGATTCCAGGTTGAGAAAAGCTTCTCTTTTAATGCCGCACTGCTGTGTAAGTGCGGTGATGCCCTCTGCTGGACTACACTGGTTATAATTTCTGATTTACTGAAAACTACAATGAATAATGATGAGGACTAAAATATTATGGGAGGGAACTGTTCAGTCTGGCTGCATACAAATAAAGCAGTAACTTATTTCAGGTCATTGTATTCTCATGCAGAAAAATATATGACAGTGATAAGTGCGTCAGTAATAGCAACATAGCTTTGCAATAATAATCACTTGCTGTCTGTCTTGCTGATTTTATGATTATGACCTCTTTTGCAAATTCAGTTTATATATTTTAATTTTGGAAATATCATGCTCAAACTGTGAAGGCTCTAGTGAAGCAGTAAAAGCAGTGAAACATCCGTGCAATATTATGAACCATGTTAATGTGACAGACATTTATAAACAAAGCTTTACACCATGCATTTTCTGTTGACCTATATTGTGTCTGCATGTATCTGGTTGTATCACTCTAACCTTTGGAGCTCCTATACAGATTCCAGTCTCAAGGATAAAGAGGAATTTACTGGATAGAAAAGACCGACCAAAGGACTGAGTTTAGCAATACTATTGAATATCTGGATGCTACTAAAAGTCAAAGGATTTCAATCAAAGGATTGAAAGAAGAATGTGTCACCCATCAAAATGCTTTGTGCAGAAGTGCATTAATGGGTAACTTGCTGTTTAAGCGTTAAAGCGTTAAGCTGTTTTTGTTTCATGTGGCTTGCACATGTTCTCTTATTTGTTTAGGAGGTTTGAGTTAAATTTCACACATCAGATTCCAGAGTTTTGTAACTTATTTGACTTAGGTTAACTGAGAGGCCATGTTAACTAAGATGGTACCAATGAATAAACCTAAATCCATACTATGATATATAGACTTATAGACTTTATTTCGCATAACATTGCATTGTAAACTGTTGATCCCTACTCGTATTTGTCGTAACGACAAATTAAAAACTAAAGGACTGTGTGTATGGTTGAGCGCTTTGTTTACAAAATAACATTAGAGGCGGGTCAGTTTTTGCTTTCGAGCCTTCTCATTGGCTATCGGAGTGATCGACGTGCGGTTTGCGCAGGCGCAGGGTACTAGGAAGTGTCCAGGATGGCAGTTGTTTTCTCAGTCTGAAAAGCCATCTGAAAGGTAAGCTGCCGTCTGTACTTTCCCAGCATCAACATAAAGAGAATAAACCGTCTGTGAAATATTCGACATAAGTGGAAGCTATTAGTCAGTGTTAGCAGAGTTACGTCAATTTGTAAGCTTACTTTGTACTCTCTGTAACTTCCACATCATTTGAGGACAAGTTAAGATGTCAGTTTGATGTCAAGCGAAGCAAAATTCACAATAACTTTCCTTATTACTATCTTATAGTTAGAGTTAAGATGTGTCTATAGTTCAAAAGTATTACGTAAGTAGTTTGTATATATATCTGGGCGGGCGTGTTTCTTTGCATGTGTGTTAAGTGTCGAGTTTCAGTGGATAACGCTGGGCTGCGCCATACAGTGACAATGTAGCGTTCCGGAAGTTGACTGTGCCGCTGCCTGTATTTTTGGTTTTTATTATTTCTTACTAAAAAAAAAACAAAAAAAAAAAAAAAACAAACCCGAAGGGAATTTGTATTGTTTACAAGCCCATCACCAGATTTTCCTACCCCCTGAGGTGCTGACTTTCTCGGTACTGTCTGAATCAGTGATGATGCCATTACATGTTATTTAATCGTAAAATCAGATGTAACAGACATTTTAGTGGAAACTGTGTTCAAGAGAGGGTGACAGATATACTGAAATACTGGTATCAGAATAAAGTGACCTGTGCGTCAAAGCCAACACAGCTGTTTCCACACACTTGGTTGGCTATAATAATTAGGAAATTGATATACCATGTTCACATTTGAATTAGTGTGTGAACGTCTGTTTAAATTTAATGTTTTGAGGCAGTTGCTGCATTCAACAGTAACTGTTCTGATACTTGATTAGGAATTGAGGTGTCACAAAAAATGTCAACATCTTGCTCAGGTACCGTTCAGAACTCAATTCTCATATTATTTAGAAATGTATAACTTTTACTTGTTATACTTAAAAATAAATCAATTCATCCAAACCTTAATCTACACATTAATACAAAATTAAAACAATAATTACTTGCAATCTTTTTTCTATTAGTTTTAATTCCACAAAGGCGAGAAGTGAATTTAGAGGCAGCGAAGCCGGGAATATGCCGACATACAGATGAGGGACAAGTACAGGAATGTGCTTAATAACATTAGAAACAGAATGCTGCTTCAGATGAAAACATTTGATCCTTGTATATACACTTAGTTACATTACGTACAGTTATTAACACCCCCCCTCCATCGTTCTCTTCTGTAACCCTTCTACTGCCCTACATTTTGTTGTCTCTCGCTGCCATTGTCTGCTGCTGGCTTTTGTTCTTCCCGCTTACTGAATACAGCTGACCAGGCAGTTTCAGTCAAGTATCACTCCAAATCAAAAACAGATACAGAAGCCTGGAACGGCACAGGAATAGTTCATTTACATGAGTAGGTCATGAGCTACACATATTTTATGTGTGTGCTGTAGGATCAGTCACATGATAGGCCAGTGATTTTTTTTTTTTTTTTTTTTACTGCACAGCAAGGCTGATTAGCTACATCAACTCTAATGACTTCACATCCATCTTAGGCCTACCTTTCTATCCTCTCCTCTTCCGCAGGCAGCACAGGCCGTGATATCCATCAAAATTTTCAAGTTATTTGCTTGAGTTCCCCCCCCCAAGTCTGCAAGGCTTTTACAGTGTTGGCAGAGCAAGACTGCTGGAGAGTCCCTCTCATCTTTGATGGCCCAGAGAGCTGTGGTCGAGCCCAGAAACTGTGTGGTCGCTCAGTTTCTGTGTGTGCGTTTTTATTCCAAGCGTGTTTGAATAGCCTGACCAAGCCTTTTAGAAACTGCTAGTCTGGCTGTCATGTGCAGTGCAAGTGGGGAAGTATGAATTCGGTGTGACAGGAGGGGGTGTGTATGAGCGTGAGATAGAGGAAGCATCGGTGTGTGACTGAATATACTGGGACTCTCTCATGGATTGCTATACTTTGCATCCTAGCACAGACCAGAGAGGACCAGAGCGCTGTCATCTCTGATGAGCACTGATCAAGTGGAAAGTCCCAAGCTAACAAAATGTAGCTGTACATCTACAGACAGATATGGAGGGGGGGTTAAGTGGCCCGAACCTTGAGAGAGATTTCTGGGGAATACAGTTGACAGGTTTCTCTGATGGAAATGGAAGTAACATTTATCGAGACTCCTCTTGAGTTTCTGTGGAGGGAAAAGCCTTTGTAGCGGTGCCGTATGGCAGAAGGGAGGTCAAGGGAACACAGCCTGGTTGGGAGGGGACATCTGCATCCTTCAATGTGGGTAAGACATGAGACTGGTAATGTGGACAGACGATGCTATACACAGGTATACATTACTGCGTGTGTGTTGTGTCACGCTTTGTTTTCAGTTACCTAGACTGTTCCCTGATGTTTCTCCTCAGGAAAATAAAAGTGAATCATGATCAGATTCATTGTTCAAATGGGTGTTTGGTTGTTAACACAATAGTGGAAATTCTGATGCTCAGTTCACTTCGACAGATCTCGACAATTCCAGTCAATTTGGATCAATTTTGTTTACAAGTAGTGTCACCAGAAAGTACAGTGGAAGTAACCTTTTCTGAGAGTTTGTGGCTTCAGTTTGAAAATATTCACCTCAGGTTTATTTTGATTTAGGATGGTATTGCAGGGTGATAGACTGTGACAGGATTTCTTTTAAGAAGCACTTCCTGGATATGACGGGTTTGCAAGGTCAATTGAAGTAACCTATTTTTCTCTGATGTTAGGGTTACACCCCACAGAAGCTACTTTAACAGTCCTGCAATGTAGATGCAGGTCCAAACTAGGGCAAGTGTAATGTTTTCAGTAGCCTTTGGCAAAGTTTGACTTCTTGACTTATTGAAGCTATGTGGTGCGGGACATGTTGAGGCCCGTCTACATAATAGCAATAGCTGTGTTTATCTTACAATGACAAACCTCTAGATATGTGACTTCATCTTCCCTCCCAACTGTTGACCTTTAGCCCATTAGTCATAATCAGGATCTGATTCCAAAGGTCAATATTGTTTCGTCAAAACATATGAAATATCTCCCTTGCGATCAAATAATGGACAGCGTTCTGTCTGGAGCTAACTTTAGTGGAAAGGTTTGTTTTAGTTACTTAGCCACATGTGATGATGATTTGACAAATCTTTTCTTATAGTGCATTATGGTGCATTGCATAACACAGGAACTCTGTTTGCTGATGCACAAATGTGCTGCATGAATCATTATAACAGAAAGTTAATATAGTGCATTCTAAACATGCTGGAGCATCTCGAATGGCGTCTCTTCAGTTTGGTTAGTTCTATAAACGTTGCTTCCATATTTGCTATTAATGGAGTGACAAAGTGTAAAAAAAGGATTTGGGATCAAACCGCAGACAACAGAAAATACTGACTACAGATTCTTTTGGTTCCTTTCTCATTCTACTTAGCCTCACTGTTTTCACTTCTTGTTTTTTGTTTGCTTCCAGTCCCACACCATGAATATTGTTGGCCAGTTGGCGGAGACAGTGTTTGTGACGGTGAAGGAGCTGTACCGTGGTCTTAATCCTGCCACTCTTACTGGAGGGATTGATGTCATTGTTGTGCGACAGCCTGATGGATCGTTCCAGTGTTCCCCTTTTCACGTCCGGTTTGGCAAGCTTGGTGTTCTGCGCTCCAAAGAGAAGATTGTCAGTCTTTTCTCTGTCTCACTTAATGTGTAACCTATTGTTCTACCACACTTCTCTCCCTGTCTCTCTACTTTTTGTCATTCTTTGATATGCTTTTCTGCGGTTTTAGGTGGACATAGAGATAAATGGAGAATCAGTTGACCTGCACATGAAACTGGGTGACAATGGGGAAGCTTTCTTTGTGGAGGAAAATGAAAACATGGAGGTAAGATATCGAGCCTTTGAAAGCCATTGGCTTAAACTCAGTTTGGCACAGTCTGCAAACTTTTTTTTTTTTTTTTATCCCTCTCAGTCCCAGGTCCCCGCACATCTGTGCACCTCCCCAATTCCCCTTGAGGTCCCTGAGGAGATTGAGGAGACCACTGAGGGATCCTTTAACACTGGGTCTGGGGCTCGCAGGAAGAAACGCCGTCGCAAACGCATGCGTTCTGACACTCACCTGAGAGAAGAGGCCTGCTCCTCATCAGACGAGAGAGAAAAAGAGAAGGAGTGGGAAAGAGAAAGTGATCAGGCCGGGCAGGACAGTCCAGCTAAAGATGAGCCCGTCACTCCACTGCAAGTCAGGTCAGGGATTAAAAAAAGCTAATTATTGCTATAATTAATGCTGCTAAAGCGTCATCTGCAGTCATTTTAAATAACACAGGAAATTACAATGCTTGTGGTAACACTTTGTAAGAAGATGGTTATTCTAAATGCATTTTATGACTAATAAGCCTTAAGGTGCTTTTATGAGCACTGATTTCACTGCTCATAAATCCAAGGATTCAAAACAGCTGCAACTAAATAGTAAATTATGTTCATATGTTGTATATCTTCTTGGTTCCACATCAGTCACTCTCAGGCACCACTCATGCATTCAGGTGAAAGTCACCGCTTTACACTAAAACTCTTTTCATCATCTATCCATTCCTCTGCTGTTTTCATGACATATTGTTAATGAAGGAATTGTGTTTGTAATTGTCAGCAGTAATTCAAAGCATATGTTATTAGTTTTCTACAGTGTCTTTTACCTGACTCTGCAAACGCACACAGAACAGCACCTTTAAAATTGGTTTTATTATTATTACATTTTAGTAAGAGGTGCATAGTAATTTCAGTGCTGTGGTATTAAATTCATTGGACAAGACATGGCTGTCAAAATAAAACAGGGAGCAGAAACCAGCTGAAAACTTCATAAAGATACATTCTGTGGTGTAGATTCGGCGGGATAGTCAGTAGGTGCCTTTTTTACAGGAAGTCAGAAGGTTTAATGTTCACACCCTGAACACTGTAGTTAAAGAAACATATTCTTGTGTGTTTTAAAGTAAATCCGTGTACTACTCGCTGTCTGAGGAGCCACATGAGGAGCTGGGGACCACACAGACGAGAGACACTCATCCACACTCAGACGGAGAGCAGAGTCCCTCAGAAAAGTGAGGAAGGTTCACCTTTACCATAAATTGACAGATTTATTCATTTGTTTTATTCAGTATTGAAGCTCAAGGAGTCAGTATCAATTGATGAAGTCAGACTAAATTATCCAGTGGCTCCAGTCCCTATTTTAATACATCTTTTTCTCTTTAACTCTCTCTGTGCTTCCTCTTCCCAGCAGTGTGTTCTACAGCCGGCCATCATCTCCTAAGAGCGACTCTGAGCTTATAGTTAGAGCTCAAGAGTCCTCTGGGCCTCAAATACAGTGGAACTGGGGAGGATTTCCCATGGTATGGCAACACACACACACACACACACACAAAGATGTAGATTTTATGGCCTCTGTCTGATGTAGATTGCAGTTTGTCATGTTTACACTCTGTCTTAAATTACTCTCTCTGCCGTCCCCTCACAGCTGTATCAATCTGAGAGGACACCAGTGGAGTTGCAGCGCATCAACCCTGCTGGCAGCTCTCATTTTCGCACTATTGAGAGACAGGACTCCTTTGACATGGGCTATGAGCCTGTGATCAGCTGTGGCAGAGTGGGCAGTGTAACAGTAGTTAGGCCACAACCCAGGACGCAGTCCATGGACTTAGGTAACCACACTCTGCAAACAACCCCTTTTTCCAAAGAGAAAGACTCTGATATTGCCCATTCCACTCCCACTGACCTCTCCAGGTCTTGTGCATCATCAAAAAAGACCAACGTTGACTTGAAGGAGCTTGAATCAACAATAGGAGGAGAGGAGAACAGAGACTTATCTCCATATTCAGCTAATCTAATTCATGCCACAGATTTACTTGTTAGCAAAGAAAGCACAAATGGTGTTGAGCATATTAGTACTGTGACTGACAAAATTAACCCCGAAAGCAAAGATAGCATGGTCAGTGTGACTGAACCAAGGAATGCAAACAAACAACTCATCACAGAGAGCGAAGACTGCACAGTCACAGCAACAAATCCAAGTAGCACAGAGTTATTAAATCCACAACAGCAAGGTGCCTTATTGGAGCAAAGTGAACATGGTTCAACCAGCAGTGCCACTGTCAGTGACGGGGACAGTGGGATAGATCCTTGTTCTGAGGGAAGGGAGGAGGAGGGTGGACCTGGGGAGACTGAAGCATCAGCAGGAGGCGTACTGACCAACAAAACTGCACCAAAAGCTCAAGGGAATGATGCTGATACCAGCTGGACTACAGCTGAGGGGTTAGCAAACACCTCTGAGGCATCTTCCAAAGTGGAGCAACAGGACAAGAAGAAAGGTGCAGTATTTTTCTCAGCTCTTACTTTTCTGTTACACCTCAGGGTTAAAGAATTAAAAGCACTTGTTGCATTCATGCCTCTCTTTGTTGCAGGTAAACGTAATCAACATCTAGGACCAACAGGTATTTACTTGGATGATCTGACCAGATTGGACCCTGAGGTGGCTGCCCTCTATTTCCCAAAAAGGTAAAAAGACACCTAATGGACATTCTTTACAAGATAGTCTGTGATGTCACTAATTCCCACAGTTCCCTCAGTGATAGATAACTATTGAAACAGCTACATAACCCAGTAATTGTGCAAAGAATTGAGTTTCTATGTTGTCCCTGCAGTGAGACAGAGGGAGCATCTCAGCATGGGGCAGAGCAGGGCTCCTGCTCACGGAGCCAGTCCCCTCAGTCAGTGGGCAGTGGGGCAATGGACAGTGGTACAGAGTACCTGTCAGATTCCACCTCCTACAACATGGATGTCAGCATGTCCCTCTGTGGACAAGAAGGTGACACCAGTCAAATTACTAAAGGTAAATGAGAGTGAATCCATGCCACTGTACACTTTGTATCTTCAGTATGTGATATTACATGAAGGAAACCAGGGTAAATAAGTCAACATGTTGTTTTTATTTCAGAAAAGTTTATGGAGCACATTGTGACATACCAGGATTTTGCCAGCAATCCGGGAATTGTTGAGGACCCAAGCCTTGTGGTCTGCATCAACTCAAAGTAAGATCTGGAACTAGATCCTTGTTTGTTTACTGTTTGCATTTTGCATTGCAAAGCATTCGCTGTTCACCTGTTCATGATTTATGGAGGATGTTGATTTTAAATGAGTTTATGTCTGATTATTCATTAATTTTTTATAGCTATTATAACTGGGCAGTGGCTGCTCCGATGGTCTTGTCAATGACAGCTTTCCAGAAAAACTTGCCAAAGGTATTTTGTTGTTTCTACACTGCACCTCAGTAATGTTGATCTTTTGTCATCTTTAATGTCCAGTTAGAAACATTAATCAAGATTTTTATTGATTTACAGGTTAACAGTTTTTGAATATTATGACAGGTGCGTGTGTGTTGTGTGTCTCATAGAGTACAATAGAGCGTTTGGTAAAGGACAAAATGCCCAAAAAGTCTGGACGCTGGTGGTTCTCCTGGAGAAGAAGAGACATGGACAATAGCCAGGTATCTTTTGAGGAAGTCACTGCATAATGATGGTGTGCTGCAAGAAAAGACATGTTACATGTCTGCACCTGTGATAATTACATACAATAATCCATTGATTGTTTTTAACAGGGTGTTTAGGGTGTGGTCTGGTTAGCTTGAGTTGGACACAGGAATTAAAGGGTTAGGTCAAAAGCTACTGTACATTGTTGTTGGTTGGATTTCAACTGATAAAGTAACCTCCTTGTTTGTCAGCAAAAGAACTCAAAGGATGAGCAAGAAGAGCCCCTGGAACATGTTTCTTCCCCAGTCAAGTAAGTTACCTCACTAAGAATTGACCTCACACAATATAATAGGCCCTGTAAAACCTTTCATGCTGTGTTTCAGTTGGAATTTGGTCCTGCTGCTCCACAGCTGTTCGACTTCTTTCCAGTGTTTGAGTGTACTTAAGGGCATGCAGACTTATTTCTGTAAAGACGAGAGCAGTTCTGGTCAATTCTGTAAATTTGCTCCTGTTTGGTCCAGAAATTCTGGCTTTTGTTTGTGACTCTTGGGCAGAAAAAGAAAAATGTAGTTGCAATCACCAGCTGCTGTGAAAGAATTTCATGAATTAAATTCCCTCACTGTAAAACTGTAAGATGAAAATATAAAGCAGCCTAAGCAGACCAGCCACATTTGCTACGCTGTTGTAAACTTCTCAGAGAACAGACCAAATAGATCCACTGTAGCTGCGAAGCCTCTCTGTGCATTATTTATTAAATTTTCTCCAAAACAATTGTCATGTTACTCGTTTATGAGTAACTATGTCAACATTAACATATCTAAAAGCCAGTCAATGACAGGGGAGCCCCCTGACCATGTGAAACGCTTCCTTAATTTCATGCACAATACTTAATAACTTAATAATGTTTTAAAAGATTGTCCTTCAGTCATGTTTCTTGCAGTTTTATCTGTGTATTGATAATAACGGACTCGCTGAGTTTTAACTGGAGGTGTTTTGTTTCTCCAGGGCCACACTGGATGACATAGACAGTGATGAGGCAGCGGGTCTCGGCCGAAAAGCCATCATTGCCCCCAGCCAATCAACAGAGACCCTCAACGCCACTCAGTGTATCAGCCAGATGTACCGCAAATCACTACGTCTGACCTCTGAGCAGATAGTGAGAGAGACACACGCATATCCATTCACCCACATAAAGCATCTTACTCTGCTGTCTCGTATTTGTACAGGGTGACCTGTTTCCCTGTTGTTTTCTTTACTTTTTTTATTAATAATAACTCCTTTTTCCCACCCAGGAGCACCTTAACCTGCGTGAGGGAGCCAACAAGGTGGTGTTCAGTGTAACCACACAATATCAAGGCACCTGTCGCTGTGAGGCTGCCATCTACCTGTGGAACTGGAATGATCGTGTCATCATATCAGACATAGATGGCACCATCACAAAGTAAAACATCTGTGTTTCCTTGCCCTCTGTATTGTTTATAGTATAATAGACAACTGGATATATAGCAGTTGAAACAGATTTGTATAAAAGACACATTATAGAACATTGTGTGAACCATGGTTATAGTATTACGAGTAATCTTCACTGTCTCCTGCAGGTCTGATGCTCTGGGTCATATTCTACCTCAGTTTGGAAAAGACTGGACACATAAAGGCATCGCCAAGCTCTACCACAAAATACACCAGTATGCGAAATTACAACTACACATTTTTCCATGTTCCATGTTATGAAGGTAATATACTAAAATGCTAGTATGGGTTCCTTGCAGAAATGGCTATAAGTTCCTTTATTGCTCAGCACGGGCCATAGGTATGGCAGCCATTACTAAGGACTACCTTCAGTGGGTCAACGACAAAGGCACTGTCCTTCCTAAAGGTCCTGTACTGTTAGCTCCCAGCAGCCTGTTTTCAGCACTACACAGGTAAGAATACTACAACTCAACTACCGCACAGATCCTGTCATTTAAGTCAGGTAGCCCCTTTTGACTTTTGACTTTTGTGTCCAGGGAGGTTATTGAGAAGAAGCCGGAGGTTTTTAAAATCGCCTGCTTGAGTGACATCAGGGATCTGTTCAACCCACACAGACGCCCTTTCTATGCTGCCTTTGGCAACAGAACTAACGTAAGTAATCCTGTTGACTGGTTCGTAATGCAGCAGTAGCCCTTAGCAACAAATCTTTATTCAGTGAAGTTTACCACGTGCTGAGTTGCAGATTCAGCAGTGATTTTAGCCTCTCGGTCTGTACATAGTCCCAAGAGATCAGGCCTGTTTCGGGGGAAAAGCAAAGCACACTTGTGTTTTATGAATGTCTACATGTATGAATTTATTGTGCACTTCCTGTTGGTAGTGTAGAAATGTAGAGTAAAGTCTGGGGTTTGCTTGTGGATACTAAGTAAACACTAGCTGTCAATCATTAAGACAAACAGTTTTTTTAGTTTGCATAGATACTGCAAAAGTTGAATCGACGCTGAAGCTAGTCTGTGTTGTCTTGTTGCAGGATGCGTATGCTTATAAGCAGGTTGGAGTTCCTGACACCAGGTTATTTACTGTCAACCCAAAAGGAGAGCTCACCCAGGAGAAGACAAAAGGCAACAAGTCCTCGTATGTGTGCAACATAAATGCCCTTTTCACGTTTTTATGTTTTGAAAAATTCTGACTTAAGTGATTTTTAAAGGTTTCAAACAGATACTGCGACGCACATTAGTACCCTTATACCACAGAGAATGAAAGGGCTGATAGGAACATGCAGACTGCACTCATTTTTACAGAAATCGTTGCTTTTTCTAGAAAAACCCATGCCATCAAAATAATTAAAGATAATACAGTTGTATTAAAGAAATATGTGCATACAATGACTTATGTGTTGTGTGTAAATTTGTGTGTTTTGCAGGTACAGTCACCTCAGTGAGTTGGTAGAACATTTCTTCCCCATGCTCTCTGTCGAGGGCAGCATATCCTCTGCTTTTGACTGTCCCGAGTACAGCAGTTTCTCCTATTGGAAGGAGCCTTTGCCAGAACTGGACCTGGATGCACTACTGTAGACACACCGATGCGTGCGCACACACACACACACATACACACACACACACAGAGTCACACTTACAAAGGTCTGTTTTTATCTTTGTTTTCTCCTTTTCCTGTGGATTTCCAAAGGACTTTTCTCAGCATGCCTGAATTTTGCCTTTGATTGATCTGCCAACTTTATTGCGTGTTTATGAGACACTGAATAAACTGGAACAAAAAGACGCAACAGTCCCGCCATACAAAGATAACCAAATTATGTCATAACCTGAATGGACTCTATATTTCCAAAATAAGTATATGAAACAGTATGTAGTACTTAACATCAGTGCTCTTACACTGTGACTACGGCTGTTCACAACAATATATTTCTATTTTCATTTAAAATTCTTCATGAACATGACACAATGGGACAGATCTGCCCTTAAATATGTTTCAGTTTGTTGTTATTGTGTGCACAAGTATCATAGTCATTCCAAAATATGAATTTAAACATTGGTAACTGTCAATATTAATACTGTGTCGCATTTCAGCTCTAAGCGTTTACCAAAATCACATTTGTATAGAAGTTGAGCTGTATTACAAAAACATACAGTGATGCATAAGCTCTCCAAATGCAAACACTATCCAACTGCTCTTACCTTTTTTCTCTGACTGATGTGGAAATTTTCGGTTCACAGCTTGAAGCTCATCGCTCAAACAAACTCAGACACACAGCTACAAAACAAACCTGTTTTTTCTTTATTCATTGAGGATTAGACGGATTGTGTGTCTGAGCGCTCTTGACGACAGATATTGTTTTTGGGGCTGATTGTTATGAGTGTTTTTATAAACATACATGGACCAAGCAACCAAACACGGTTAAAATGCTTTAAGTTAATGTGCTTTCTGCTTGACCCTAAGAAGTACAACTGAAGTTTGCCCTGAGCATTGTTGAGCGTTAGTCTGCTGTTAGAGAAGTGCAGAAAAGTTTTCCTAGTTCCATTTGACTTACCTGAGTCATAAACATAAGGAGCTGTGGATGGGAAGCTAGATTTTAGGTGTGATAAGACCCGAGTCAAGCGTGCAGATGTATACGGAGTTTGTGCTGGTTGTAAGGGACAGTAGCAGTATTTGTCATTGCAATAATGAGTTTATCTGAGCATATGATCATTGTGAAGCTACAACATTAGCATTTTACTTCCTTTTAAGTACCACACTACCAAGTTTGGAAATGTTTGTACACTACATGAATATGGCAGTCAGACTGACTTTTAGTACAGAGATGTGTAAACAGAGTTTAGAGGGGAATTATATGGAAGTCTGGCTCTGTGCCTTCATACTATGAGGACCCTATTTATTATTTTTTTTTTCAAATCTTTCATCATCCAACTGTGTTGCAATGCATTGAGGATTTTGCTGCTTTTAAACCACATGTATAGAAATATAAATAAATTTAAAATACAACACAGTGTGTTTTCTTTGTCTTCTGAGATTACATTCCTTCTGGAAATATGATTGCACAACTTGAATTTTTAATTTACATCAATGCACAGTGATTGCATTCTTGTAATCGCATATATGTGTCTGTATTTCAGACAAAAATAATGGAAACTTTTGAACCTGCTAATATATGACGAGGCCATGACTTTTACCATATTAGATAGTGGGGCAGACTGTCGGAGTTAGGGTGGATTACTCAATGAAGGTGTTGGCGTTTATGAAAGGCGTAGAGGGATCTGACCGCTGATCTCTACGTCAGTGTGTCTTATTTACTGTCACCTGAACAGGAAGACTCCGTCCAAAACAGAACTGTTGTCTTAGGTAAGTTTTTGTTTGTTAGTTTGTTTTGTATTCGTCTTTCAAAAACACGCGCAATCTTTATTTAGTTTGTAAAGAATAACTTTCCTTCGCATTCTGCTGCCATGTGTTTGCTTGCAAAGTTATTCGCACATGAATATAGATCAGGGCCTAATTATTTTAAGGAAGTAAATGCAAAGAGATTGAAACGAAACATGTTACAGGTGTGATTCATCGAACAGAAGGAAGCGAAAGCTTTATGGATGTTTTTACATGGATAATCTGCTCGTTGCAAATCGAAACTTGACAGACTGACTGCGAAGGCTGAAACATCCATAACCTACATTGTTAGACCCAGTTAGATCCAGTCGTGGCCAGTAAACACATTGTTCGCGATATATATATCATTTGATAATGGTTTGGTTCAGCGTGTGTACTGTTTTAACGAATAGCTTTACGGTGCATACGCCGTGTCGGTTGCTTGTGTACTGCTGAATAATGCATTTTGCTGTAGAGCTGGTCGGTCCCTGAATCACCCGGGTTAATGATTCGAATCTTCTGAATCAGGAATCACGATTAACCATTGACCCGGATCCTATGAAACACCGCGGACTCAGATGATTCGGTTGAATCGGTTCACTGTTTATTATTATTATTATTATTATTATTAGTAGTAGTAGTAGTAGTATCAGTAGTATCAGTAGTAGTGGTACTGGCCAACAACAGTGACCCAAGTGAACCGGATCACTTTAGTGAGTGACTCAGAGTAACCCCAGTCCATAAAATTAACCGCGTTTACCACCTGCTGTTTGTACTTCCTGCGAGAGAGATACACATAATTTTTATATCAGTCACTAACTAACTGTTAGTATAAACCGAGGACAATTCAACAGCTCTTCAATCAAGGGTAGTTAACATTGAATTAAAAAGTAACACTTATTAATATCTTATACATATCTTATTGACTGATTTTAAGTTGGGTTGGCCAACAAAATGGAATCAATTAAACACCTGGTACATTTAATTTGTGTAAAATAAGACTAAAATTCAGGGGACATGAAAAAGATTCTGAAATGATCCTGATACAGTATACCCTCCCTCATGCCATTTACACAGTTATACATGTTTATTCAGTCAATTACGACTGTCAAGTTTATAGCAGATTCAATTTTCACATGCTCAGTTGGGGATTTGCTACGTTACAATAAATATAGTATGAAGAAATTATAAATGAAAGTTCAGGATAATCATTTTAAAAAATGTGCAATTATACCTGCCTAATTTAACTGTACTGATGATTTCTGAAAACTTCTGAAGTCTTACCGTGAGTTACCTGTTTTTCCAGCATCTGCCACGATGTCTGTGGGTGAAGGTGAAGCAAACCTTTCTGAAAGGGATCATACAGAAGCTTTGGCTTTGGAGCTGACTTGCCCCATCTGCTTGCAGCTGTTCTGTGAGCCGGTTTCTCTTCCCTGCGGTCACATCTTCTGCTTTACCTGCCTTCAGACCATGGGGGAAGGCCTTGACCAACATAGCTGCCCTGAGTGTCAGGCAGAGTACCATGGGAATGAAGCTCTTCTGAAAAACCTGAAGATGTGCAGCATCATAGAGACCTACAACGCTACTGTACAGAAAGCCAACTGCCCACCTGCAAACCCGTCTGACGTAAGACATGTAACAATCAAGGGTCCTGATAGTTCTGTCACAAAAGAATCAAACACAAAGTACAGCCAGGATATAGCAACAGCTGGAGTGAGCCAGGAGGAGAGCTCCAGCTGTAAAGGAAAGGGTGGATTTAAAATTGGCTTTGGCTCAACCGAACACACCTTTGCATTGGACCAAGAAAAAGGCAATGGCAAGGTGGAAATGGATGAATCCAAATTCAGACTGGCATCTCAAGTCAAAGAGTTGAGCCTCAAGTTGGAGATGTCAGAAAGCGAGCTAAGGAAAGAGAAGGAACATGAGTTAGATTTGACCACTGCTAACGGCAAGCTGAGGGAGAAAGCATCCAAACTATTAGCACAGTTTAAAGATTTGTCGCAGAGCTACAGCGCACAGGTGATGCAGCTAATTGAGGAAGAGCTAGGTCCAGGTGAGGACAACATGGTCCGTCGAGTCAGTGAAGCTTATGAGCTAACGGAGCAGTTGAGACAAGCTATGCTCAGATCGGTGTCCCTTCTGAGCGAAGAAAACAAGACTGAATTTAATGATGAACTTCAGACTCTAGAACCACACATTGCAGAGTTAATGGCCAAGCCTGTGGGAGAAAAGGAAGACCATGTCGAATCAAAAGTCAACCCTGCACGAGCCTGTCCCAAGCTGGAAGAAATGAACACTGAGCTAAAGGAAAGATTTGGAGAGATTCAGCGTTCCCTTCGAAACACCCTCAACCCTTCAGAGGTGACTTTTGACCCAGAAACAGTCCATCCCAACCTTGTGCTCTCAGAGGACTTGAAGACAGTGACTTTCAGTGCTGCTAAACAGCCCTATCCATCCTCTCCTAAGAGGTTCACTAGCTTCTTTCAGGTCCTGAGTACCCAGAGCTTCTTTGAAGGTGATCATAGCTGGGAGGTGGAGCTCGAAGGATCCCCGTGGATCATTGGTGTGTGCTACAGTGATAAGCTAGCACGCAACGGTTTGGCTTCTGCCCTGGAAAGCAGCAAAAGCTCCTGGTGCCTGATGTGGTTCAACAACCTGCTGACAGCGTTTGAGCAGAGCCATGATGTACCGCTGAAGAGGACTACAGTATCATGCAGGCTAGAGATCAGACTGAGTTTCAAAACCCACAAATTGAGCTTCTACAACATCAGCCCAGTTAGTGGAAAGACTCATGTATATACTTTTAAGGCTGAACTGACTAAACCAGTGCACCTGGCCTACAGAATGATGTCAGGGCACCCCAAAGCACGTGTCACTATTTGTTCATAATACCAGCTACATTTCTCTTGATGCCCTTTACAGTATAGTGGAAAGCACAAAGTAATAATATTGATTGAAATTTGTATAATTAAAGAACTGTAAGACAGATTTATTTCCTCTTTCCTCAAACCACTTGGTTTTAAGAGTTCATGAATTTTGACAGTGCTTCCTCATCAGCCTTTGGATGTTTTTGTGTTTTAATATATTGTGTGATTGCTTCTCATGTGCCTATAACATGCTCACAATACTGTGTCAAGACATTGCTTTTTTTTTTAGTCATTATTTTATTTTTTTACTTTATGGTTATGCAAAGTGTCATGTGTGGTGTAAATGTTGAAACAAAGTAGAGGCATAATAATTTTTAAGAATACATTGATTGCTTAAATTTTCCTATTTCCATCGACAAATAAAGTATTCGCAAGATGTCACTCACTTTCACGTGTATTTTACTTGCCTTCATTTCAGCAAATGAAGGAAACTTACCTTGCCACCGCCTTCTTCCTCTAAGGACCACGTCATAACGCACTCTCGCGAGATTTGCGCCGCTTGTTCGGTGAGTGTCAGCTGACCACTCTGGGAAAATTTGTTAACGAAACTATCCAGTACAGCCATGTCCCGTATCAGCGATCAATTTATTGATCGACTACAGCGTGTAAAGCTTGTGCTGAAGCTACGTTATTTCTAAAACATTACACAGCAATTATTCAGTTAAATCGGAGTCTACTGAACTGGTAAGATAATATCTTTTTCTTACCTCCCCTTACGTTAACGATACTAGTATCGTATTTGTTTTGATGCTAACGTGAGCCAGTCGGCTTATAAGCAGTGATGCCTAACGTTGATTAGCAAGCCATATAGACTGTTAGCGTTACAATGATTACTTTGTTTGTCTCTGTCGGAAGATCGGTGAATATAGTGTTAATACACATTGAGGCCACCTTCTGACTGCAACTAGCAAACTGATTAGCAGGTTTAGCTAATGTCTGAAATCCCCCTTAGCGCTACGTGAAAGTAAAGATAGCGTTATTAGTAATGAAAACTTTCGGAAGGAGTCGTAACATCACGTCAGGCTCCTTTACGATTAGCTACCCTTTATCTTTCTTAACCAACGCCCCCAAAGCGATGCCTTGGCCTGACACTGACCTCTGTCAAATTATTTCGTTTATTCCAACAAGTTAAATACTGTAACTTATTATGACATTTATCCTAGTGTTAAGTAGGTTTAGTTAAGTTAATACTGCCCAGGTTAGCGTAGTTTTACCTTTTGAAGCGTTAAATTTAACACCGCACATGGTTGATATAGTAGCTGGTGTCGTTACATAATGTTTATTTTAAAGTGGAGAAAGCTGTGACAAGTGCCTGCCTGGTACCACAATCCAACAGCTGTAATCACACCTCCTAAAGACTTAAACCTCTGTAGCGGTAGATGGAAAAGCTCAGGAAGAGGAAACTTGTTTAATTAGGAGTGAAATGTCTCTCTCAGCTGATATGTGTCATCATATTTTTTAACATTTGACATAATCAGACTATTTCTCCCCTTCAGGATCTGACACCATGCTAGCCACAGTGACTGCTGTGGTTAGGTTTGCTCAATACAATGGTAGTATTTCACCTTCACCACTGGAGAACACGTCAACATTTCCAACCTGGCAACCTGACACTGAAGCCAACATTACCAAACCTCACAAATGTCTACAGGTTCTGTACGAGGACATTGGAGACTCCAGGTATTTGGTAGCACATTGTAGAACAAAGTTTCAGAAACCACAAAACACGACAGTGTGCATGTGACCGTGCCAGAAAAACAAAATAGACAGAATATCAAGACATCAGACAAAATATGCGTAACATTCATCTCTCTGTCGTAGGGTACGGTTCTGGGACATTTTACTGCTTGTGCCCAATGTGGCTTTCTTTGTATTCCTGATGTGGAAGCTGCCGTCAGCCAGGGCGAAGATTCGACTCACCTCTAGCCCCATCTTTGTTACATTTTACTTGCTGGTAAGAGACAAACTACAGGAACGCTAATATGCAGTACTCAGAGCAATAACCTTGAGCGTGACATTGTGCTACACAGTAGTTCAGTCCATAATTTAAAATTAATCTGGTGTACAACGTAATCTGCCTCTGGACTAGCAGAGCATTTAGTCTCGAGAGATTTTACTCTGGTATTGATTCTTCCAAATTTAATGGACAATTCACTTGTTAACACCTTCTTACTTTCACTTTTGTGTAACAAATACACAACCTAGTCGAATGACTTTCAGGGGAATTTCTTTCTTGTTTACAGTTCTTATTTATAATCTGTTCCTTCTTGGTAGAACGTGCTTAATCTTTGTTTCCAAAATTTACTGCATCTCTCTGTTTTGGTTGCCATTCCCGTGATGGTAGCCTAACAACAAACAAACCTGTGACCGAAAGACTTACTGGCCCCATGATGACTAGCAAGGCTAAAAAACTGTCCCCTCTACTTAAGGACATGTTTCTGTTGTGTTAAGAAGACAGATTTTTTATTATAGTCTTAAATATTTTGTTCTATATTTCGCAGGTGTTTGTTGTGGCTGCAGTTGGAATCACCCGGGCTGTAGTCTCCATGACTGTCAGTGCTTCCAGTGCTGCCACCATCATTGACAAAGTAAGGAAGTGCATGAAGCATAAATAACAGTTCTTCAACACACATGGGTGTTTGGTTGGAATTCATTCATTGTATTCTGTAATTGAAATTGCATACTTTCATAGATGCCTCTTTTATTGAAAATGCAGAGAGGGTGATATGAGCTTCAGCATGACTTTGTTGTGCTTTCATGTCTAAAAGGAAAAGCACTGCTGACATTCCTCACATACCAGACAGATCCCTATGGAGTTCACAGTGATGGACCCACTGTTCTCATAGCACACTGTCATGGCTGCACTGTTGAGTGGAGATAAAATAGAAATGATTATGCAAAGCTTTGGAATGTGACCTGACCTCTAAAGTTTCTGTTCTGAGTCAAAATGTGCCCCAACACAGCTGATCCACTCCACACAGTGGGTGTTAATAATCTTTATTGTCTTCTTAGGTGCTGTGGGAAATCACCCGCTTCTTCTTGTTGGCTATCGAGCTCAGCGTTATTATCTTGGGACTGGCTTTCGGTTAGTTTGCTCTACTGGTTTCAGCCCTCATTTACTGTATATGTGACCTTTTATAATTCAGATGTTGTCACTTTTAGTTCTGAATTTAGTTTAGAACGTAACTGAAGGTCTGCACAGTTTTTGAGTCTTTTTTTTTTTTTTCTCATTTTCCAGGTCACTTGGAGAGTAAGTCCAGTATAAAGCGTGTGCTGGGTATCACTGCTGTGCTGGCTCTGGCCTACTCCATCACGCAGGTAATGACAGATGATAAAGTGGTGGAATAATGTGTTTAACTGTACAACAGAATATTTCTGGTAAATTCTGCATGCAATTAAAATAAACAACACACTGTTCCAGGGCACACTCGAGATCCTGTATCCAGACAGCCACCTGTCCGCTGAGGACTTTAACATTTATGGTCACGGAGGACGGCACTTCTGGTTGGCCAGCTCCTGCTTCTTCTTCCTGGTCAGTAATCTTAAACTATGCATCAGCAGCAGAATGAGGAATAAAAAAATTCATACTTGACAGATTAATGATAACTGACTGATTGTGTTTTTTATAGGTGTATTCTTTGATTGTGATCTTGCCCAAAACTCCAGTGAGGGAGAGGATATCTCTTCCATGTGAGTTAACATTAGAGATCAGACTTGACAGATTTGCTGTCTATATCATGTAGTTATCATGAATGGGAAATTGATATCTACGAGGATGTACCAGCACGTAGTAATGTGCTGTTTAGCAATGCATGATGCCATACAATCAAAAGCATGTTGCCTGTTTTCCATTACTCCTTGTCTTACTTCTTTTGTTCAGCTAAGAGGAGTTTCTATGTGTATGCTGCCATCCTGTCTTTACTGAATCTCGTCCAGGGCCTGGGCAGTGCTCTGCTATGTGCCGGAATCATAGAGGGGCTCTGGTCAGTATTAATCCCTCTGAGTATTATACTGAATAAATAGACCAGTGTGACACTTCTAGGAGGAAGAATATGTTTGTGTGTCGACGTTTTGGCCTCAAAAATATTTTGGTTATAAAGCATTGTTTTTATGCAGCACAAGCTCTTTAGAGTATTATTCTGGATTGGAGCTGGGTGGCTGTTCTTGTCTTGTAATTGAATTTGTTGGCTTGATGTCAACTAGGGGAATGACTCACTATTTTGGTGGGTCCTGTCAAGTTCACTTGAATTTAGGCGAAGAAAACTCAACAGATGTTCTCCTTATAATGAGATTGTTTTCAAAGTGGTTTTATTCTTTTTTTTGTCTGTTTTTTTTTTTTAACCAGCTGCGTGGATGTCACCACCTTCCTGTACTTTTCCACTTTTGCTCCACTCATTTATGTTACATTCCTCAAGGGCTTCTTTGGGTTTGTATAAAATATACTGAATACTTTACAATTGCACTAAAGCCATTTGATCTGTTTCTTGCTTTATTTCACAATTCTTTTCTTTTCCACAGTTCAGAACCGAAGATTCTTTTCTCCTACAAGTCACAGGTGGATGAGCCAGATGAAAGTGACGTCCACCTTCCCCCAACTGTTGCAACAACAATTGGCCGCAAGGAGCTGACTGACCAGGGCCTGTACTACTCCTCTACCCAGATTGATGGCTCTGGTCTAGGCAGCTCTCGTATGATTGGAGCACACTTGGATGATGTTGCCTCAGGACCCTATGGGTCTAGCAGCATTAACAGCATTGAGGCAGACCGCTGGAGACCTATCATTGCGTGAATCTGTGAAAAGAAGAATGTAAGAAGAGTGATGGACTTTAATGTTGTGCACGTGTAGTGTAATAGAGAGGCAATCAGAGGAGTTGGCCAAAAAAATGCAGAAGAAAGTATTTCAGCACCAAGAAAATGTAATCTTGGTCTTGCTTTGATGCCAGAATAATTTAAAAAGTGGATGCTTAAGGAGAGACCTTTGCTAGCCAATTATCTGGAGGACTGTGAATTTAGCAACTGCTTTTGTAACACTGTTGCCAGAGTGCACTGCTGCTATAGCTCCACACCAGGAGTGCTATCCCTCATTGTGGCTCCGACAGACTCCTGGTATTGATTCTGCTCCACAGGCTCTTAAATGTAGGAGCTTACTGACTTCTCGCAACACATTTTCTGTCATTCCAGCACCATGCATCAACCGCTCAATCCTCAATGGTGATGTTCTAACCCCATTTTAAAAACGATCTAACATTCTTTGGATGACAGCATTTGTACATTCCTCTAAAAGCTTTGAGTAACAGCATCTACACTGAGTCTGTTATCAGCTGCCTTGTATTTGATTCGTGACTCAACTGGCTAATCTTTTTTTTTCTGAAAAACCGTGCCTCTCATTACACAGCAAGGACTAGTGCTGATTCATTTTGATAGATGTTCTTTGTTGTCTGGATAAGGTGCTGTCCCTCCTGTGAACAAGTGAAAGGTGTTAGTATAATGAGTGTCTCTGCAATATGATAAGGAAATCAGTAACTCCTACTAAATACAGACATTGCATTCATGTTAAAGATGGCAAACCATCTGTAAGGCTCTCTGCAAGACATGGCTGAGACTCAAGAGTCAAGCTGTGTCTCAGCCGAATGATCTCCCGCTCATTTCTTTCCTCTTGTATGTATTTTGTGATTTTTTTGCTTTAATTTCTTATAGCAGATTAATTATTCCTGCTACTGAAAGCACATTTGTCAATAGGGATGTGTTATTGCATTTGTCATATGAGCAACAAATGCGCATAAACTGCACTGCAAATTAGACTCACCCTCATTTCATATCAGAATATCTGGCTCAGCTTTGCATACTGCAAAATGGTAAGTTTTCATTTGGCTGTTAACATCTTTTCTTTTCAGTCTCAAGAAGTTAAACCATGAACAATATTATTAACTTAATTTTATTCTTTTAAATAATGGCCGCAATAGTTTTATGACATAGGTATTCACTTTAAATTTCTTCTGAGCAAGAGAGGTTCAAGTCAGGGAGTCTAAGATGAGTGAGGAGAAAACTATGGGAATACTGCAGAGCAGATTTTTTTCCATTCTGATCAGTTTTGGGCTTGAATTGTTTGATTCTTGGTTTAACTCATACCCCTGAGTGTTACTACAAATCATACTTTACTCTTTGAAAAAACACCTCACATCGCATTAACTTTGTCTACCAAGGATACATGATGTAATTCAGTTCCCCCCCAAGATACAATATGCTTCGTATTAATGGATTACTGTATTCATGGATAGTGGTAACCAATATGCAGTTAGTTCAATTTACTTTTTTCATTACTTTAAATAAACCACACGGGGGGGAAGTTGTGTATTTCCAAGAAATTACAGTATTTGCCTGACTCTTGAAATATTTTACATTTGAGTACTGGTGATAGCTGCTGAGTTACTTGGAGCTGGAATAGTGACTGGGATATCACTTTGCTGTTTTAATGACGAGGTACATGTTAAGGAACTGCAGTCTACTCTTTTGACACAAGATGTTTGGTGTTGAAATCATTTTGGAAATGATCTGTAAATTGCCTTTTTATTTAAGTGCATTGATTGTATAATACTCTGCCCGTATTAATGCATTGTACTGAACATTCCATGACCTGCAGAATAAACCATGGGCTCTTTCGTTTGTGTGTCTGGGGGATGGGAATTGACGCCATGCTGTGGCTAGTTTAGGTACTTCAGTATATCCAAAGTCATAATAGCGCTCCACTCTATGGCTTTTTTTGGTAACTGCACCCTGGAAAGGGCTTTTTCTCTATATTTCATGCACCATTTCCTGTGTGCTTAATGTTAGAAGTATTTGTCCTTTATTCAGTCCCCTTACATTTTATCTTATAGAAGTTGCACAAATCAGCCCTCACCTCAGCCAGGCTAGAGCTGGACTACATTTCCCATCTACACGACCATGAGCCATTGGGTCTGAATTATTTCATCCAACGAATGAGCTTTGAGGATACTGCAGCGCCAGAATGACCTTTATTGAAGTGTTTTAACCACCAGTCGCTGTGGCGGCGACTCCAGCCGCTCCCTCGTTTATGTCTCCAAACACCAGCCTGGGATTTTACTATTATTTATAATCAGGCGAGAACCAAACAGTTGGTCAAAATGGGTGGAAACGGCAGCACGACCAGGAAAGTGTCATTCGGACTGGACGAAGACGAGAAGGTCACAGTAATTGAAGGAGTGAAGGTAGATAAAGCGTTAATGCATCATGTTACTGCTACACTTTTGTTATTAGCCAATAAGCCTGAAGCTAACAGCTGTTAGCTGGTGGGCTTTGCGGTGGTGTCGGTCGAGGGCGCGCAGGAAGGCTGACAGGTCCCATGTCCTGAGATGACCCCGGACATACCCCCGTCTCTGTGTCACCAGCTACCTTTGCTGTCTCTGAGGTTACTAGGCTAACTCTGTAACAGCTGAATGAATTACGACGTGCATTAAGTCGTACAATGGTCATAAAACAGACATTTACCTACGCAGTGAAACACGCTCGCGAATTCCACAGCGTAACGCAAATGTCAGCTAGATATGCTAAGTCAGCAACATTATAGACATTTGTTTGCAGCAGTGGTGAATCGACATAGCTGTAACATAAGTCAGCAAATGTAAGCATGTAGTGACGGCAAACGCACCAAAACATTGTCGGTCTCAGTTTGTTAAATGCAGATTTTGCGGTTGCGTCCAACCTACAACTTGCACAGAATGCAGGGTTCATGAGTTGGTCCATGTAGTAATCTCAGATACTCGTGTTATTCAGGGAGGTAATAGAAGTCAGGCACCTATGCAAACAAGTCACTTACTAAAGAGCACTTTAGGTTCCATGATGGTCTCTTAAGGCACTGAGACTTTTAAAGACGCACAGCTCCCCTGTTTGCACAACAAGGGTATTTTGTGTGTGTGTTTATGTTCACGTTCATGAACTCTCACACAGCTCTCAGAGGATGTGCTCCGGCGGATGAGGGAATCTCAGGGGTCTGACAGCCAAGCCAAGCCACCACCGTCTCCATCAGACAGTGACAAACCACAACCAAGTAAGTTCCAGTCCAAGACATTTCCTTACTCAGAGCCCCCCACTGGGACGCCCACTGTGTCAGCAAACATTTCCTCATACAATGACCGATGAGAACAGTATTAGCACAAAGTTCCCATCCCACTGCTGTGTGAATTTTCAATTTGCTCATTACAGAAAGGAGAGAATATAGTGTGTGACTGAGGCCCTCACATTTATAGGATTATTGACAATTGGTCTGAGAGAGTCTGTGTTTGTTTACAGATATTAATTCAATTTTAGTTACATTTAGTTCTAACTTGACAATTGGGAACAGAAGAGACAGTGGTTGAATGGTGCTCCATTTTATTCAACTTTAAATATATAGTTTCTTAAGACAGATGTCATTCCCACAGGGATTGTGAAAACTATTTATTTACTGTTAACTGTTACTGCTAATTGTTAATGCTATTGATGTTTATCCAATTTGATTTTCAGGTCCAAAACCACCAGGGCCCTCCAGTACAGAGATACAGGAAGAAATCCGTAAAAAGTAGGTGCTCATTAAATTGAGGTCACTGTCCTTCTTTGCTGTTATCCAACTATATTTGCTTAAGGCTTTGCTATAACTTTGTATGTAAGGTATTTTTACACAGTATTATTGGCTAACTTGGAATTTGTGTTGACACATGCAGCTAATAGCCCATACAAAAGTGTCAAACAGCACGCACTTGATGTTAATGCTCAATGTTTATGGAGAACACACGCATGCCGGCCTGTCAACGCTGCTGATTTACTGTGTCTATATAACAGGCATGTTACTGTGCTGCTGGAATGCTCACATACTAACTTGAGCCTCTGTAAATTTACATGTTAGCAAGTCCAACAGTTTATACCCACTCTGTAATGCTTTTTCCTAGAAATTTGTTACATGATATATGGAATATGATGATATTTTTAGTGATATTAATGCCAAACCTCTGTAGTTTACTCAATTCTTACTGATGTATTATACTTTAATTAGATTCTGCACAACAACCCATTGGTGAGACTTATTGTTATTGCTATGATCACCTTTCCCTGTCGGACAGCTCCCTGTGTTTAGAAGACACTGACTGAATAAATAGAGGGTAAAGGTTAAAACACCTCTCATCTCTCCTTACTTTAGTTTTGAGCAGCAACAGGCCCTTTTGCAAGAGCAGTTGGCCCAACTGGCCCAGAGGGAGAGAGAGTCAGCAGTGACCGCAGGCCTGGATGAGCTGACCCCTGCCCTCATCATCGAGAAAGGAAAAGCTCAAGAAGAGCAAGAAAAGGCCAAAATACTGGTGAGCAAGGCTTTCTGGGTCTATACTGGGAGCAGTGCTTTTCACAAGATGATAGTTATTCTTTATTGTGCCCCATATTCCACAAAACTAATGATGTCAAAAGAGCAGACCAGCTGTGTTACACACAGACTGCAACAGTGTAACAATATATCTTAGTTAAGCTCCTTAAACTCAAAAGACACACACATAAATATACATCAGTCGTACATATTTCAAACAATTTTAATTTTTAGGTTTAAAATATATATTTATGTGCAAAATAATCCGATTTTATCTGTTAAGTTAAATACACAATTTTCTAAAATCAGCGTTTGAAATGATTACACATATCACCATGTGCATTTTTGTATTAATAAACACAGGTATTAGAATCCGTTTCCTTCAGGGATGGTTTTTATAAATCAGCAGCACCCGCTACTGTTTAGACTCTGAATGACACCTTTGGTCTGGGCTCTGGTGAACAGTGGAATCTACAGCCCTGGCGTCAGAAGGCCCCCCCCCCAAACACACACACACACACACACACACACACACACACACACACACACACATTTTTCAAAAGGCGTCCATCAGACTTCTGAGCTAAATGGACCAGGCCTTCCTGAATGTGACTCTGCACCAGCTGTTTAATTGTTACTTACACTGATGTATCTATCACCAGTATAGCATAGTGTACTGTGAATTCCTCAGCGGTCCTCTGCACTGAATAGCTTATGTGAGTGGTGTGGGAGCAATACATTTAATGGTGGGTATGTAGAATATCTGTACTTTATCAAGCTGGGATATTTGTTCAACAAGTGTGTGTGTGTGTGTGTGTTTGTGTTTGTGTGTTTGTGCGTGTGTGTTAACCCTGCCCGGGCTTTTTCTAATGTTACTTACATTGACAGTGACTAGCAATGACCTATTGGTGATCATTAACTTGTGATTCCCTCCATGGTGTTTTTTCACTTTGTTAAAATTAAACCTTGGATTTCCCATGTCTTCCTCTCTCTCTCATTCTCCTTCTCTCTGTCTGTCTCTCTCTCTCTCTCTCTCCAATTGATTTTTTCCTGCAGTATCTTTTCAGTGTGTCGGCCAGCTGTAATGAATACTGAATGAAGCTGCTGGCTAAGCTTACACTGATATGGGCTCCAGTCATTTAATGATGTTGTATCACAATGTGAAACTAAACTCTTACCTCACAGCTTTGTTTTCTACTTTTTCTGACATGACAAGTCAACACAAGCCCGTCACTGTGTGTATGCAGATGTGTTTGTGTGTGTAGAAGGCTTATTATGTCTGTGGTAGCACTGAGTAGAAAATAAGAATTGACCCACCTCTGCCATTAGTGATGGCTGTGTTTGACAGGCTTGAGCGTCACTTTGTCAATGCATGGATTAAAGGGTTCTTGTGGTCTCTTGTGTGAGTGTGCGTGCCTGCCCAATGTAGAGGGAACTTTGAGTTGTGCAGGTGCAAAGCAGATGAGGTTTTTGCTGCATTTAGGTATTGACAGAACTGAAGTAGAGTGTATGTTAGAAGCTCAGACAGCATATAACCCCCCCATTGGCCCCATCACCAGCTTTTCCCTTCACACCTTTTCTTCTTTCTCACCTGCCCTTGTTCGGTCTCACCTCTGACTCTCGCCCTTTTCTTCTAAACTGTCTAACACAGTCATATTTCCCAGTTTGATTCCTATGCTGTCAAAATTTTTTACACATGTTTAACAAACCCCAAAAGACCTGGCACCCACCATTATTCATCCCTAAGATTAAAAAGAAAGATGCGCTTTGTTTTATATATTTTTGTTGCTCTTCTTCAGCATTTGAGGATATTGAAGGCAGCTGGAAATCTGATTCAAGAGCTCCGCCACTGTAAAAATCTCTCTGCCTAGCAGGTGGGCTTCCCTCCCTTTTTGTTTTTTTTGTTTTTTTTGCATTTTCCATCGACCCTGCATCCCTCTGCAACAACACAGCTGGAAGCTGTCTATCCACCCCCCTCTTTTACCTCCATTTCCCCATTCTACCTTAAAACACTCCACTTTGAGTAGTTTGGGAGCTGCTTTATTTCCCAGAGGACAAGACACACACAGATATACATTCCCACACGTACTGCTGTGACATTAGCACACACACACATACATATATATAGCAAGCGAACACACCACACCCCCAGCCAATTTCCTCATGTGCACTCCTGGCTTCCCAGCAGGTAGGCTGTGTGTTAGTGTTGGGTTGAAGAGGAGGTGAGCGGGGTGTGGAGGCAACACCTGTCAGAGAACGGAGCTGCTCCTCACACTGCCTCAGGCTGCCTGTCACAAACACTCACATTAGCCATTTACTCCTGTCTCCGCACCAACTGCTTCCGCTGAGACTATTTGCGTGTGTGTGTGTGTGTTTATATCTGCTTCTGTATGTATCTGTGCATATGTATACCTGGGCATTAAACAGGCTCTGAGTTGATATACATCAGAAGGTGTGTGTGTATGTATGTGTGTGCTGTAGAGAGAAATCTGTCTGCAAGGTTCCCCCAGAGCACAGTCAACACTATATTCTTTGAGCTTCTTGCATATTATATTTTAAGTCTCAATTCTAGGACGCTTACATTTAGCTTATTGACGTCTACAGCCAGTGTGTGCCATCAGGTTGTAGAGTGACATTGTGGTTTCTGAGGGAGCAATACTGGTATGCTCACTGAAATCATAATCTGGTTCTGAGCACTGGCTGTTAGTGATCAGCATTAATAGCTCCCAGCGATCCATCCACCGTCACTCATTTTAATAATATTTTCATTTTTAATTATACACTGCACAGCGCTGATACTCTACTTACCAGGATCAACATGCAACATGTGATCTCCAAAGTATTTTATTTTTATTTTTTGCTTTCTCAATGTCTGCTTTCTCCACATTTCTCCACTGCTCTTAAAAAAGTGCACGACTTAGATTTTTCAACATGTCGTCCTACCTTGTTTGAGACCTTGAGACTACATTTAGGCCTTAGATGTTACACCTTGAGTGAAGACACAGAAGAGACGACAAGTTACATTAACACCTAGTCTCTTCACCCCTCCTTTCTTTCATTAGCACCTCCTGTGTTTGTTTTCTTCCCCCGACTATTCTCTCCGCCTCAGAGGTGTCATTTGTGCTGCAAATAAATGCTATTAGTATGCACAGGCATTCAGTGCTGAGCAACTCACACATACACACCAGCACCACAGATAATAACAAGCATCTGCTTTAAGCTATTGAATTTCAGAAGCTTCCCAGGTGGGTGAGAAGAATAGACTTTGCTACCTGTTTGGAGGTTGCGGGTGAATGTTTGTAACCTGTCAGTTGATTTGCTTTTACTTCTGTATATTAGAAGCTAGTTTTAATTTGCTGGCTCTAATGCAAAACCAGTAATTGACAACAACATTACAGGGTGCAGGTTTAATTTAGACCAATTTATAGAAAGTCCCAGATGAAGCAATTTAAACAACAAAATAAGTAAACATTAAAAAGACACAGATCAGTAGCAGCTTATCAGATATTACAGGAAAGCAGCCATTCACACAGCTGACATTTGGAGTGATTATAATTGTGTTGATAATTGATAATTAAATATAACAATTTGCATTAAAAGTTTGTATTGTAGTGGAGTAGATATGCATGTTATAGTTTTACCTTTATGCTTTGAATGTCTCTAAAACACTTGAAGTAACCTTAATTCCCCTCACCTCTATTCTATTCTACTCAATCCAGAAGTTTATTAACCCTGGAGGCAATTTTCATATCAATTTCGGTGTGGAAAATAGGTTACTCTTCGTGCGTCATGCTGTCTTGCTCCTTGTTCTTCTCTTCAAACCCAGGAGGGACATTTCCTTGACTCCCACGAACTTATCATTTAAGTAGCACATTTTTAAACTGTGGGATCACGTTGGCACTTTCCTTTCAGTTTGCCCTATTTTTCCCAAGATCAAAATTTCAATGCAAGTGAGGCAAAAAGCCAAAGGAGTTGGGCTTAGATTTGACTTTAATGAGGCCATGCAAAGCAGGCTGTGACAGATTTTATATTAAAAAAAAAATAAAAAATCTTGACATCCTTCATTTAACTGTAAAGAACGATATCTTGATCTGAGAGTTTTGTCGGTTGTACAGTTTGAGCTGAAATGTGTTAGAAGAGGTGATATGCCCATTTGGTCACATGTCCCAGTTTTCTCACACCGCCTCTTTTCCTTCAACAACCTGGCCTGACTGTTGTGTAGGCAGCAAATCAAGTAGTTTTGTCACATATTGAATAATATGTCATTTTATTTATTTAATCTGTTGAGGTGTTGTCAGACCCACCCTGCTCCCTTTTAACAGAACACCAAATTCTACCTCTACGCACATTTTGGGTTATTGTTGCTAAGTCTTGTGCTTGGATGTTGTAGGTTTGTGACGATGCGATAAGGAGACTGGATGTGCAACTTTATCTAGCCAGTAGATGGCATTGTTGAAGCATGTTTGGCATGTTGGGGGCTCTAAAGCAGGATGGATGTGCCTCTGCACCACGGCATGTGCTCCTGGGCAACATGTTCTTCTAGCATTTATTGCTCCTCCTCTGTCTCTCATCTTTTTATCTTTCCCTTCTCAAACCCTCAGTCCCCTTCCTCTGTGTGTGTATGTGTGTGTGAATGATGACTCAGAGTGAAGCATTTGACACTGTCCAAAAGAAAGATGATGGAAACCAGGGTGAAAAGCCCAACATTCATTAAAGTCAGACCTGAGATGACAAACACTCCCACAGCTGACCACCACAGCAGATGATGCCACACATGTTAACAGTATTGCCCTGCTGCTGTGTAGAAACACTAGGAAATGACACTTGACAAGGGCTGAAAATGTGTTTTGCACTGAATATGCAGCCTTTCAGTTCCAAGATGTTCTCGCTAACCAGCAGGCCCCCCTGCTGTCTAAGTCTTAAAGACATTTGTCTGTGATCATAGAATATAATACTCTGCAGTAGATCTGTGTACTGGTGTTTCAGCTAACGATTTAATGATTGACTGTCTCCTCCATTTTTGATTAATTCCTAGATATCACAATATTACACATAAGAGCTGTGATTTAATAGCAAATGCAACATCACTACCCATCATCTCATCACTCCTCACTGAGCTAGCCTGTGCTTACAGTCTGTCAATTTATGTTACTTTAGCTGTATTGAGTGTTTGCTTTCTAGCACCAGATGGACATGTTGGTTGAGCTGTATGCAGCCAATCCCAAAATAATCCCTGGATGCATCATTTTTTCCCCTTGACCAAAGATGACAGAATATGTCTAAAATAAGTACAATGAGAGTGTTGTTTCACAGCACATCATTGCTGAGCAGATTACGATCCAGTACAAATCACACCGTGGCAACACAACAATAAGATGGGCTGTGTTTAAAATTAATCTTTCTCTAGTTACTGATTGCAAGAATCAACACAGAGATAAGACGTGTACTCGCTCTCAGTTGAAATATCTGTGACACATCCACAGAAATAACAATCTGTGTATGTGTGGAACCTTCTGCATTTAGGTCAGCCTGGCATTCACACACACTTGCACACACATCGAACATATTTATTTTTGCCTTGTCCACCAGCGTCCTCTTTTCCCCATGACCCACAGGGCTGAAGAGTCTTTTTCACCAATATACGGTAGCAGTCAGTGGTGAGGGCAGCGAGCACATGGAGGCATTAGGCCAGAGAGCTCACAGAGAGAGAGAAACATGGACAGGGACGGGCTGCAGGAACTCAAAGGCGACTTGGAGAGACTTGGAGCGTGGTGTAGTAATAGATTCAGATGTCTGACTCCGACAGCCAGTCGGCTAGATAGCCAACACTGCTTGTTAGCCAAAGACAGAAGAGAAGGGAGGGAGTAGAGTGAGTCCAGAAAAGAGGGAGAGAGAAGGAAAATGGATCGATGAAAAAGAAAAAAGGATGAATTCAAAAACAAGCTGAGATATGACAGTGGAGCAAGAGACATTTACATTGAGACTGAGCAGTGGACATTAGCTTTCGCCATAGTGATTGCTTTGAGTCTACAGGTGTGGCGTGGCGTGGTTAGGATGCACATATAACCTGAATTTCTTTCTCTTAGGCACCAACAATGTAAAATACAGCAGAAATTCACACGTGGCTAAACCACTTGTTATCAGCTAGTGTAATCACAGACTTGACATCTTTTCTGCATGTTAAAGCAGCTAAGCCCTTTGTGCACGCTCTCACTCACTCACACACATACCCACACACATACCGTACTCCCCCGTCGTCTCCAGCGTCGGTAATTGCTGACGAGCAGAGAGCACACCGGCTGAGGAGATTTTGATCGGTGCTCAGCAGTAAGGGGAGGGGGGCTAGTGCAAATCCTGTCGGTTCAAAGGACAAATGTGTAGGAGTTGAATACCTCTCCCATCATGGAGCAGCCCTAATGCAATGAGACAGCTGGACAGGACTTATTATCCAGGAAAAGTAATGTTTCCCAGATGCTTGTTCAGATAAACAAGGGGAAAAATAATGCATGTTGACACAATCAAAGTATGAATCAAAGATTTGAATTAAAGATGAATCTTAATTAAGATTTCTCATCTGTTTAAGTTGCATTTATCACGGTCAAATATAAAGGCAGCAAACAGATGTGTATCTCTGCTCTTATCTCTGATCTTATGACACAGAATTTAATTTGGGCCGCAGTTTCTTTTATAGTTATATTGTAATTTTGAACATTTGATCTGTGTTACACATGTAGAGTCTTATCTCATGTTCACTTAGCGACATTCATTTTGTAAAGAAAGCGTATTTTCACACAAAATTATGTGAAACACAATCATCAATCAATCAATACATTTTAGTGTTTTCCAGTGCATATTGGAAGATATGAAACTGTGGGGCTTTTGTGGGTGTTCTTTTTGTACATTATAATTCATTTTACATATTGAGTAGATAGACACAGTAAATCTGTAGTAAATTCAAATGATTGCTGAACTCTTTCTGGATAGTGCTTTGTTGGAAAATAGGTAGCAACAATTTGCTTCAATTTGAAGATGTAAAGATGTCTGACCAAACTGTTCCTGTCTATGAGACACAGAAAGTTGGATCTCTGGACTTTGAAAGTTTAAATTTGGAGTATGTCAGTATTTTAGGCTATATTTGAAGAAATTAGAGGAAATGAGAATATAAAAAATGCTAGTAGTTATTATTTCTCACTTTCTCTTTTCTATGTCTTTTTCTCATCCTCTCATTTTTACCATCTTTCATTTTCTTCCTCTTATTCACCTGACAACTCTCATGCTCCATCCGCGGCGTCTCTCGTTCTCTGTGTCTCTGTGACAGTCTGTGGTGGGAAAGCAGGCTGATGATGAAGTGTTAATTCATTTAGCCTCCCCCGGCTATGTGACGAGAACACACATTTAATGAGCAAACAGCTAGACTAACCAATTCATGCCTCTGGTATTTCTGCTGTGCAACTTGCATGCTGATGTGTGACTTTGTGTGTGTGTGTGTGTGTGTGTGTGTGTGTGTGTGTGTGTGTGTGTGTGTGTGTGTGTGTGTGTCTTTGTCAGTATGCAGGTGTGTGCATCACCCACAGGTGTTAGTGTGATGATTCATGCATAAGTATTTGAATTGCTGTCCTGTTCTCCTGATAGAAGCTGTGCATTTGGAGTGTATGTGTTAATAAGCCCCTAACACTGATGCAGAGACCTGGAAGAAGTCTGTAAGTGAAGTGCTGGCAAAGAACTTAACAAACAACTAACTGCCAATGATTGAGACTTTCCTACGACCTTAAACAGAAGCATAAAATCACTTCAGTACTGGACACACTGTAACTTGGTTGAAGCAGTGCAGGAGGTGACTGCCATGTTTCCACCTCAGGGCTTGCTCTGCTTACAGAAGCCCTGCTTCACTTGCTGCTGAGACTTTTCAGTGTAACTACAAACCAGTAAGCTCCACTGGCATGCTGGTGATAGCAGTTTCAGTACATACTTGCTGTATTCCACACTTCCTGTGCATTATTATTATTAGTAGTAGTAGGAGTAGTAGTATTGCTATATTTCAGGCTGAATTTTGAACGGGTGCGTGTGCATCAACAAGTAGTCAAGCTATAGTTGCACAGATTTGCTGATTCAGGGAGCAAATTTGACTAAATCAATGCTGATAAGGATCTACAAATGATGGAGTGCATCAAGGCAATGCTGTGAGTGTCTCTTCCTATTTTCTGCGTGTCATAGAAAGTTACTAGATTTCTGACATTTTGACTCACATGATACTTGTAAATTAATATCAAACAACTGAAAACAATTTTCTCTGTTTTTAATCACACTTTGGTTTAGTTGCTGTTTATATTAATGAAAAATAAGGAAGAATGAACACAAAAATTGTATGAAAGCTTTTTAAAGAGACAACATACTAGAGATTAATGAGTGCTATTTTGTGTGTGTGTGTGTGTGTGTGTGTGTGTGTGTGTGTGTGCAGAGAGTGCAGATGTTTCACTGTGCATCATTCAGCTTGCTTTGGAGGTTGAATCCACACAAGCTAAGCATCAACATTGACCAAACAAGAGCTGGGGTGAAAGCTCTCAGCTGTACCAATGGTATTTATTACTGGCACATGATGAATGTGCATACCATCCAGCAGAGATATGCCAGGAAGAAAGCTGTCTGCGAATTAGCTCTTATTCTATCCTTCCTGCCTGTATTTCTGTCTTTCTCTCTAATTAAAAAGCCAAATCAGGAGTTTGACTGCACAAACTATGTCTGCCAGTGACATTCTCCAGCCTAATCCTCGTTTTAGCCCTGTTTCCTCATCTCTCTCTCTCTCTGTCTCTCTCCTCTCCTGACTCCAAGTAGAAAACCACACCAAAATCTTTTCTCCCCAAACACATAGATTTATTCAAATGTAGCATTTGCATAATTCAGTATTTACATAATTGATTTCCAAGGAAGCGTTTCTCGCCATGTGAGGTGGTGTTGGAGAGCAAGAGGTCTCCTCATCCTGTCACATTTCTGTCACTTTTTCTGGTTCACTCCCACTCCTACACACGCACATGCACACACACACACGCACACACTGTTGCCAGACCGTTGACGTTTCAAGCCTAAATCAAGCGTGAAGCATTGCCAAGCTGGTGCATCTGGTGACCCTCATGGTACAACCACAGCAAACGTGATTCAGCTGTGCATAGATAATTGAATGTATCGAGATCCAATAAATCAACGGGTTTTTCTAGAAGAGACGTCATTAATTTTACTGCGCTGGGGAATCATTTCCCCCTGTTCGCCTATTAAGTGGTTTTGTAAAGGGTCCAGCTCTACTGGTGGGCACAATTTATGCTATATGATTTGACCAGGATGAAACGGTATGCACATGAAAAGTGACAGAAAGAGCTGTAACAAGAATGAAAAAGACAACTTAACTTCACAGAGAGGTTCAAACCCTGGCTTCTTTATCTTCTCTGCACGATTCACTAATCACTAAAGGAAATGGTTGTGAATATGGAATAGTTGGTTTGGGAAAGTTACAGAGATGTTTGGAGGATATTCAGACATTGAGCAGCACCACACCAAAGGCCATTTGGGGGATGGTTGTCAAGATTGTTATTTTTTGCATAATTTGATGATAATTATCTGCTAGATCACCTATCCATGGTTAAGTAGGTTTTACATGTAATTGTAATGGTAAGTGGCTATGGTTACATATAGTTTAACGCACAGTTTTCTGTAGAAATAGAGTTAAACTGTTTAGCTGAGCTAGTATTTAAGGTATCCTGGTTTTTGTAGATACATACAATCCAATTAGTCTGTGGTCTTCTTTATATTGACTGAGGGATCACAATTAAGTTGACTGACAATGCATTAATGCTACATTTACAAGCACTAGCTTAGTGAACATCTCAGGGAATATATGAGCCTTAGTCTGTTTGGATTGCTGTCCTGGCCGTGTTTTTGCGAGCTCAGTTGATCCAGACTCTTAATGTTCAGATTGAGGCTGTTGACTGCTGGTCACCAGGGAGCTCAGAGCGGCAAAAACAATGAGCGAATGTACCTGAAACGCCATTGTCCGCTATGGCTCATGGACTGCACCAAACTGCCGGGGTGTGTGTTTGTCTGCATCTGTATCACAACCAGCCCCTACACCTCTCTTATAAAGTCTATCATCTATGGAAATGGGACCTCCACACTCCTGTGAGCACTCTGTAGGGGTCCACACACACACACACAGTCACACACACTCACAGTCTCACTCAGACACATTCAGTTTAGGGCCTGCCACCAAAGAGCAGGAAGGTTAAACAGATGGCATCGGCTGTATCCGTTACACAGATTACCCAACACGCACACACACTCACACACATATGCATTCAGCAGCAACTGGCTTTGTGAGTTCACCTCATTTAACTGAATGGTGTTTTTATGAGGCATGGCAACATTAGAGCCACCCACTGCTCTAATCTATCCCTTTCTGTTCTGTGTCTAATGCTGGACTGGGAGCACTTGGTTTGAGTGGGCAAGGCTTGTTTTGTTTTATATAACTTAAGTGAATGGTATTAGATCTGGTTATAGATGCGTTGTAACATATGGTCTTCAAGCATGTGTTGCCATTCTGCTTTTAAGTCTATGAATTAGCTGTCATACAATACACAATATACTCTCATCTGTATGATATAAATTCCCTCTAAATAGTAATGGAGGCTGAAAATTAACAGTTGCACCTGAAATAAAACTTCACATTTAAATGAATTTTCTTTTGAATGTGATCTTAACAGTCATTTGAAAACATTCGCTGTGAGGCTCCCAAAGGGACAGTCTGTGGCATATGGAGACATGTGTGCTTATATCCATGTACAAAGTGATAGCTCAGTTATTTTTCATCGTCAGCTATTCAACTAAGTGGATGGTGCAACCAACTCTGCCCACGTTGGCCAAATTTACTGCCTGTCTGCAAATTATGGATAAAATCACCCCTTCATCTATTTTTTCTTCAGGAAATAGTCCAGCGTGTCTTTAAACTGATCGTATGTTTTCCAAAAACTGTTTTCTGAAAATCAAGGACCTACTTTCAGTTCAAGGCAGTGAAGAGAAAGAAGACAGATGGATGGACAGGGTAGGGGGTGTGGATGGAAGGCTGACATGCAGTGAGGATTATGTGCCAGACTCAGAGCCACAACATTTTAAGTAGTGTTGGGAAACTGCCTGTGCCACCAGCCACAACCGATGTAAAGATTATTGAGCAGAAATTCATATGCTGTTTCTTTACCTTGGCAAAGTGGTTATTTAGTTAGTTTGTCGCAGAATGTGTGTTGGGACACATTGGATGTATTCTGAGATTGTTAGAGGGCACAATTACATCTCTCACAACATCAGACATCTGGCAAATTAGGTTTTAGATCTAACGAATTGTCCTCAGCCTAACATTTGCAACTTGTCCATAATGGTATCTGTTACTGACGTTGATTGACTGGCTGTGCTAACCTTGCTCCCTCCTTGTTCCAGTAATTTCTCCTACTGCTATCTCTTTCTAGCTGCTATGTTCATTAAGTGCCACATTCCTGGCTTGTTCTTAATTTGTCTTTACTCCTTCTCCCTTTTTTATTTTCCTTATTATACCTGTCCTCTCTGCCTTCTCATCTTGTCTCCATCTCTTCCTACCCCGTACCTTCCTCACACCCTCTATTCTCACTAACCCTTATTCCCTCTCTCCGTCCTTCTCTTCTCTCCTAGCCAGCAGATTTGGATGCCTGGGTAAGCAACACTAGCATTGCTGGTGCCTCCTTTTTTAAACCCTGAATTCTCTTTCTTTCTTTCTCTCTTCTCTATTCAAATGTCATGTTTTCATTGTGCATTAAAGCGAGGCTGTGAGTGTGCTGCCGCCACCATTCCACACAACAACACTTTGGGAGGTATTCAGCTAGAAAATTACACATCATCTGTGCTGCTAGCAGAGGTGATTTTACACACAAACACACACATATATATACACACGCTTGCACAGCCCTTAAGCATCAAACAGCCACTGTAGAAAGAAAAAGTGCAGTGAGCACAGTACAAGGATTTGCAGATGGAGTCTTTGGGTATGCACGTGCCTGGTAAGTTAGGATAAGATTAGATTGGATTACAATAAATTTAATGTCAATCTGTGTGTGTGTGTGTGTGTGTGTGTGTGTGTGTGTATGTGTGTGTGCGTGTGCGCAGGCCTGTATTCACCATATCAGCAAAGAGCATGGATGATCAGTAGATCATCCATAGAAGATGCTGTTCTATAGATGCTGAAGATGCTGATCTATATCGTATTCACTAATGCACAGCCTGGGTACAGCAATCAGTCACTATTACCATGGCATAACACTGAGTGTGGTTTTGTGTGTGCGTGTGTGTTTGTAATCCACCCTTTCAGTGCTACATAAATCCATGCCCCATTGCTGCCTCACTCCCAGCCAGCTTCATTGTGTTCATGCACCATATCATGTTCATACTGCTGTTGCTCTGCTTAACACATTACCCTTATTGGTTAGAAACAATGTGTGTTTACAGGTGTCACAGCACTGATTAAGAATCATTCTAACATGCAGGCACACATGTGTAAACGTCTATGTGTGCATGCTGGAGAGAAGTCAGCCATACTGTGTTCACCTCATGCATGTTGCCTATTCTTTTTATGCACTTCAGCCATAATATGTGATTGTACAGCTGTTTGAGGTCCCTCTTTGATCCACTGCATACTCCCCACAGCGTAACCAAACATCTGACAGATGCATGTAAACACAAAGATGTAACCCAAGCTGCGAGGCTTTAAGTGCATCAGTTCAATTCAGCTCACTGCCATTCAGTTTGAGTTACTTTAGATCTGTCAGTGTAAATACAGGATATGGTGCATTTTATGAAACTAATTTTGATGTTCAGTTCTCATATAAAGGCACCGCAACACACCTTATCGAAGAGACATCAGCTGTGTCAGTCCATACCAAATGTGCTATCATTTTACTTTTATGTTCCAACAAAAAATTGCCAGTGTAATATTGTTATTGAGTGATGAATGGATAGACAGATTGGTAATGCAATGAATGGAAACTGACTTACTGATTTTTGACCTAACTGTGGATCATGCACGACTCCTTTGACTTTGCTTTTGTTTTATTTTCTTTTTATTTCACTGTTAAAGTTTTTAATTACTGTTTATTTGTTTATGATTTCCTTTCCATCCTACTTAATGTTATTGTATAATGATGTGGGCACACTGTGAAACCTCATGCTATTAAAACAAGGTGGCACCATCGTGAAACTCATGGTACATCTTTTGGTGCATCCTTTCCTCATAAGCGAATCTTTCATTTAACACCCGTAATGCATGAACATAACTGACTTCAAGCTGAACTGCCAACATGTTTTCACAGTGTATCTTCTTGATGTCTGCCTACTATCTTCCTCTGCTTGCATGCTGCTACGGCCTTGGCCCAAACTATGGGTCTTCCTACAGCCAGCCTTCCATCTTGCTACCTGTCAAAGCTTGGCTCAGCTGGCATATTAAAGTGCTTCACCTCATCTTAACGCCAGCATCGCCATGTCAGCCTCTGACGCCGCTGTGCCAGTCATATGCCACCTGAGTAGTTTTGTAAGTTCTGTTATGTTAGACGAACCCGCAATTAACTAGCCATTATTTTGTGTTTTATATTGTGGTGTTTATGTGATGAACCTTTCATATTATTACAGATTTCTATTAAACATAATTGTTATATATCCATTACAGCCTGACCGATGTGGCATTTTCATGACCAGTACAGATTTCAAAGGGGAAAGCAATCACTGATTACCAATATGAAGAAAATATAATAGAGTGAGTTTAGTTTTTCATCTGGGATGAAAATGGACCTTTTCTATGTAGTTTGTGTTTGCTTGGACTGATATGCGGGGCTTGAGCTTAGTGACACCTCAACATCCTGGGGCTGGATAGAGCACAGAGGGGGATGTCAATTCATTTCAGACCAAATAGAACAGAGAGTTTTGTTGGAGGTTGTGTTGAGGCCAGTGTGCCTGACAAGTGGGAGAGGGTGAGTGAGGGGAGTGACAGTGCAGCTCCTGTTAGGGTGGGCCGACAGAGGTTTGCTTATCTTAAAGGTCACTTTGAGTGATTCCAGCAAATGACATTGTTGAAAGTCAAAGCTTTCGAATTCAGGATAGTCAACATCGCCCTTGGGATGGGTTATATTGTATTTGGGTTGGTTCTGGGAGAAAGTGAAAAAAGTTGGTTAAGAGCCCTCTGACATGACTATTCAAAGATATTAAGATGTCTATTTTCTGACACAAATAACTTAATCAAAGGATATATTCAGTGAAATATTCTTTATATAAAGGTGACAGTGAACATGCATTATTTTTCCCCTTCATAACATATAGCAGTTTACATATTGACCTATATCTGGAACATTTTTGCCCATAATGATATAATATACATTTATCATTGGACATTTGAGTGTACATATCGCGATTTGCTGGCTCTAGTAAAGAAAAAATTTAGGTTTTGTTTTTACACTGCCGCAGAAAAGATTTGTCTTACGTCCTGTAACTTGTGTTAACTTTTTACTAGAATATGAAGTAGAGCATTTTCAGTTTTTCAAGTTTTAATTAAAAAGGGGGCCATTTTTACACACACATTATATTCTTAATAAAATAAGTCACATCATTAGTGTAAAAACACTATCATAAATTCACCAAGAGATTGTCGTTTTGAATACACACAGACTATGACAGAATCTGGTTAAACTGCCTTTACCAGGCTGATGGACAGCAGAAATGTATTCAACCAAAGTCATTTTCAGTTCTACAGAAAAAAATCAAGACTTATTGATTTATTGATGTTCAAACATTTTAATTGATACCTGGATTAATTGCCTTTCCCCCTATATTTAACAGAAAGTTAGCATTTAGTATTTATCCAGGCCTACACAGTTCTTATTAGTGTCTTTAACTGTCATATATAAAAAATGTTTTTTCATTTTTACATTCCCTCTTTATAGTCCGTTATTCTTCTCCTTCTCTTTCTCAGGCCAAACAACTGGAGAGGAGGGAGAAGGAGCTGACCAGCATCTCCAGCTTTTATAAAGAGCAACTAGCAATACTGGAGAAAAAAGTAAGTAACATTTTTCATCTAATAAAAACATGTCAATCAATAAAAGGAAACAGCCACAAATCATCTGAAACTCATTTTCTGTAAAAATGTTTCATCAAGTTGCTTCATTAGTCGCATTGCATTAATCGAAATCATTTCCACTGTGTCGATGGCTGATAAATGTTGAGAGAATGCCATATGAAATTACAGATGCATTGACATTTTCTTATGTAAAGCAATGTGGCTTTGCATCTTCTTTCATCGTTAAGAGTTTTTTGGGGGGTTGGTTTAGAGCGTGAGATACTAGCACTTAAAAAATCTGACAAGTATAACAGGAGACCTCACTAACGAGATAAAAACATCCTGCAGGCTTCTCTGAAAAGAAGTCTTTACACATCAGGAATTTCAAAACAAGTCTAAAAGTGACATATTACTCACTCTCCTTGGAGAGTAAAATCTCGTTGAGACACAAGACACTCTTCCCTATCTTGGAAATGTCAAGCCCACATACCGGTGTCAAAATGTAAATGTAAATGAATTGAAAGTTTCAGCAGGCAGATGAGAGTCACGACTTGCTGTTGATGGACCAGCACTCAGGAGAGGTTTCACAGCGCTGTCTCTCTCAGAGAGCTTCAGTTGTCTAATCAAATGCACTGTGCTTTTCCCATCACAGTGTCCTCTTGCCAGCAACCCTGTGGTCTTTAGAAAAAAAACCCAGAAACAATAAAAGCAGTTTGTTGGGTGCTTTTAAGAAATTATGCCTTGTGTTCCCTCCACCTGAGCACTAATGCGTCGATATGTTGCACCCTGTAAAGCCCAAAGTACAGTGGTTTGATAAATGTTGCTTGCTTACAGAATCAAGGGTATATTTGTTATAAGACTTTGTGAAGAGCAAGGTAGGCACTGGTGTACGATTTTTAGGGCAGGAGATTAACTGCCTCATAGGAAACACAAATGTCAAGCACATTTGAAAAATGTGAACAAAGAAGAGATGTAGATGTAGATGACGCAAAGAGATTTTCATTGTTATTAAGGACACTTTGCATTAACGACACACTTAAGCAATGAACACTGAAAAAGTACAGATAGACATGCAAACACGCTCACCCTCCTCTGGCGCTTTCTGTGTTTCTCCCCCGACACCCGTAACTCTGCCTCCAGTATTCAGTAGACACTCTTTGGGACTTGAATCCCCTGCCCCCCCCTCCGTCCAGCAGGGCCCATCAGGCAAACGGGGGGACCTTATCTAGTCCCTGGCACTCGCCTCCTTTAGGCCTCTGAGAAAACCTTTTACATAGCCAAGTTAAATGGAAGGGCCCCTGCACACCGTGCGGCAAGCAGCACACGCCGCAATGCTTGACGGAAGAGACTGATTGGCAGAAGAGTGGAGGATGCTCTATCTTTCTCTGCTCGCTGCTGCAGTCGCTTTTTCTATCACTTTTTTCACCCCTCACTTGCTCGCAGCTGACCTGCATGCGAATGAGGGAGTAGGGAAGAGGGGGACTGAGAGCAAGAGATAAAGAGGCTATATGGACTGTGCATTAAGCAGACAGTCTATCCTGAGCCGGCGTCCATCTCCCTTCTTCTCTTCCTTCATTTTCCAATCTAGCACTCCATTCATCCAGGTCTCCTTTCACAGACCCTTCCCTTTACCCTGCCTATTTTTCTTCTGTTCACTCTCTCATACCTGTGGATAATGCTAGTTGGGCTGAAATAAATGGCCACTTAAAAGTTGAATTGTGACCGACACAGGTCATATACATAAATGCAAAACACAATTTGAAACAGTAATATGTCTCTCTTTTCACATACGTTCTGATCCAAATGTTAGCTTGGCATTGCTCTGCTAGGTCTTCCCTCACCATCTGTATTGTATTAGATCCTGTTAATGCAAACCAGAGATTTAAAAGCGATGAATGGGAATATCAGTCGGCGCTGTCCTTAGAGGCTCATGTTATTGTCCTGGTTGGATGTGTTGATGATCAGAAGCAGAGACTTAAGGTGAGAGCATTCAGATTAGAAGGAGAATCCACCGATAATTGGTGTGTGATCTCCGTCTGAATCAACATTTTACTGTGGCTTAGCAGCAGCCCCCTTCCAATAGGCTAATAACTCTGAGTGCGTGTGTATGTGTGTGTGGTTGATTACCTGTATGAAAACAAACACAAGCACACTCTGGTGTCCAGTTTGCCTAAGGGATGAATGATGATAACGGACTGTTGTGTTTGTCTAAAGGCTGTGGATGCTGTCCACTACTGACACAAATGAGAAAACAGCATCTGTGTGCGTGTGTATTGTGACAGGCTTGTGTGTATGTTGTCACTTCAGAAGTAATTGTGATAGAGTGGCCAATCCACTGCGCAGCAAACACACATACACACAGTCTCACACAGTAAAAGACTAAGAACCCCCCCCCCCCAACATACCAGTACATCCACTAGTTTTCTTCTCTCCCAGTCCTCTCCTCCCTCTCCCTCTCTCGTTTATTTGTGTATGCCTCCCTAATCTCTTTCCAGTGTACAGGTGGAGTATATCTGTCTCCCTGTGGCAACATACCCTGTGACTCTGTAAACAAGTCTCAGTTTAAAATTCACCTCTTTTAATCCCCCCACTTGAAAAAATTAATCCGCCTTCGTCCAGGCACGGAGCGTGAAACAACCCCTCCCTCAAAATCCTGACATCAGCCCATCTCAATCCACAGCTGCTGGAGGGTGTTCAGACGAGTGTGCATGCGAGGATCATCTGAGCACAAGCATTCACGCACAAACACAGATTTAGTCACACACCTGCATGTATGCAAGCTTACGCACACACACACACTCACACAGCACACGTGGGCTCACACTAATCCGCCCCAAGAGTCTTTCCAGCAACCCCCAAAACCTTGCTTTTCCCCCATTGAGGGTTATCATCCCCCTTTTCTGTCTCTCCACATTGGGCTTTTGTCCCCACGGGTGAAAATGACTGGGAAGAGCTCAGAGTGTGTGTGCCAGTGATAGTGCTGCCACTTCTCTGGTGTCATGAGAGCTGAGCTGGGGCTGTTGCTCTGGGTCTGTTCTGTCAACAGACAAAAACAAAAAAAACAAAACATGTTGATACACAAAAAAACAACACACAACCTCCTAGTCGCCCAACATTTTGACTGGATAAGCTGTACCTGCCAGTCCAAACACTGCCATCACTTCCGCTCCTCATTTTCTCTATCCTTCAGTTCTTCTGACAAGACTAGAAACAGAGAGATGAATAGTTGGATCAGTAACTTCTGTTTCATCATCAGCCATAACCATCAAATTAGCAATTTTGTCAGTTATTGATAAAAAATATAGAGTTGTTGTGTCAGTTAGTTTGGTTTAGGCCTCAAATGTTGCCATTTCTGACAATCTCAGCAAAACACGTTTTCTACACGTTTTCTTTCGTTATATATTTTAGATATATGACGCCATTTTATCAAACCGGGTGAAAATGTTATACTCGCAATGCAACAAGTAACAGTGGTCATTTCACCAATCAATTATTTGTCACCAAAACATTAAACTACATTAAATTGTAGTTTTTGTGGATGAGTCTTGTGCACCTTACAGTATAAGGTAGAACATCCATTATCTTTAGCACTACATTTCTATCTACATATATGAATCCGTATTATTCAAATTCATCAATTTTGGATAATGTGTACAATGAAAGTACCATTACAAGTTCCAATTCAGATATTTTCGTTCAGATATTTTCGTTCAGATATTTTGTTTTTTAAAGCTTTTTTCACATTTTTAAGTTAACTAGGAAAAGAGGTGGGAAGCAAGAGGATCCCTAATTGGCTTCCCACAATAGTGACATTGATAAATGTGTTTTTCGAAGTGTGAGGCATTTTATCAATTACTGCCTTGGTAGGATGCACGAATCATCAGTAAGAAGTTCGCTTTACCTTCAGACCGTCTCCTTTCTGCTTTCCTTGCTGGTGCCCTACTCTCTATGTCCTGCATAATCTGAGACACCCATGGGTTTAAGCCCCTGTGGAGCCTTTTTTATCTTGGCTCGAACACTGGATATCCCACAAGGCAACTACAGACTTTCAAGTTTCAGCTCAGCTTTCCTCTGTTGAGTGTACCCACTGAGCCCTTGACCTTAGGCTAAAGGCTAAGTTGCTAACATGTGGCTAACGTCTTACCACATATTCCCAGGGAGCCAGCCAAAGTATTAGCTAACTCTCCTTCAGCAAGAAGTACTACTTAGTGTCTTTTTAATATCTATGGAACCAAGGCTTGGTTTCTAGCACTATCAAATTAAGGTATTTATTTGACAATGTTAAATCCTTAGCAGATTAATAAACCATTGAGCAGGGTTTCTGAGGTCTGGAAATGTCTTCAAAGGTACAAAATGCTAAGATGAAGCACGCTTGACTTCCTTTGGAGTTGTAGTCGTCACCCTCCCTGTCGGGGTGTGGTATTTAAGCCCAGTCCACATATTAGCAATAGGGAGACTTAGCAGCAACAGGAGTCTAATCCTGAGCCCTGTCCTGGAAAATCCAATATAACGCATCCAGGAAACATAAGTGGCAGGGATAAAGTCTTACACCTAGGGATGTTTGGCATTTCTACATTGTGATTTACCACAGCAGTCAAAACGGAACACAAACTCAGATGAGACATAAAAGGTAAACTGTAGTTTGACACATTTTATAAATTTTGTTGTAATCTACATGATCACTGTCTATAGCTCGGTTACAACCCTCTGCATTGCCCCCATGTTTTTCATTTAGTCAAATAGGTGTTAATTGTCTTTTTACATTGTTAAAAACCCCTGCAATCAGAACATTGTTTGCATAATTAAAGCAGGGACGTCGCCTTCCTGGGCCGAAGCCAGAAAAGTGGCCACAAAAATGGCGAAGTAAGGATGTAATATCAGCAAAGTTCTAGTTTGTTGTAAATCCACTCATAGAAATAAGAAATCTTTATCGACATTTTTATTCCATCAACTGCGGACAAAGAAATTCAGCTGAGCAGGAACTTCAGTCAATTAATCAAATAGACATGCGGCTTTTATTTTACTGTCTTCTCTTTTAACCCTCAGGATAGAAAGGGATAGAGGGGCAGATTATTACATTGTAGTGAATACTAGCAGATTGGATTAAGGAAAAAGATGCCTGTGACGTTACTTGAGTCTTTTCCAACACCAGACATTCAGATCAGGAGAAGCATGTCTGTGGATCTGCGTGAAATAATGAGATATGAGAATGACTAGGGGGCACTGGAGGAGTAGAGGGCTAGGGATTGTGGAGGAGGTTTTTGTTTGATCCCATCTCTTTCCCTGCTCAGTCACTTCAATTATCTTCTTCTCCTATCAGCCATCTACTGGGAATATAGGGAATAATTAAGTAAAAGCTTGAGCACTGTGGTTATTGGTTTAAAATGGTGATTACTACACAGTGAATGTGCATGAGAGGGTGGCAGGAGAGATTTTGCTTTGTGTGACTGGGCGTCCTAGACGAACTGCACCTCGTGTTTTCACACTGATCATTCATCTCACAAAGCTTAAGATTTAAAACATGTCTGCGGAACTTTTTATACTCTTGACTTCTCTGTAGTCAGTGCTTCACCATGTGAGCAGGTCTTACCACAGCGCAGAGCAGTTAACACTGTGGCTATTGATTACTCCAGTAGAGGAGTGCTATATATGACCTTGCCCAGTGGGCACAGGCTCCATCTGTGTTGTAATTACTCTTTAAATGCCATTTTTTTTCTAGCATGAAATAAAACATTATGGAGTACCAACAGGCCATCAGCATTCAGATTTGTAAGCAGCACTGTAAAATTCAAAGGTCACTTATTTAACAAATGTGACATTTCCGATGGTGCTTTTAGTGTTTTGCTTATCGTTGCTGGCTTATTAGAGCTTGAATTGAATTTAAAAAGGAAAGTTGTCAAGCTGTAATTCATGGGACTTGATTTGAGGACCTTCATATCAACTGGTTTTTTTTTTTAATGTTTTTAAATGATGTGATGTAAAAATTGAAAAAGGTAAAACCTGGGAACAAGTTGTCACATCATTAAAAGCCGCATATTCCTGAGCAGCCCACTTTATATTCTAAATATAAAGTGAAGTGGAACTTCTGCAGAGCTGTAAAATACCCCTGAATTGATTTTCAACTTTCTTTCTCTCCCTCTGTCTCTTTGACTGCAGAACCTCGAAAACTACAAGCAGACGGCTGAACAGTACAACCAGGCAGTTACGAAAGCTGAGGCTCACATCCGGTAAATACTGTGAATTAGCTTTGCAACACCATTTTCTGTGGAATGAGCCATTCAGTATACTCATTACATTGTTCTTCTTCTTCTTACTGCTTCAGTATGTTATATTTTTACGAGCCTATCATGAGCTAAGGCAGTTTGCCAAATATACCTGTAAATAATCTGTTGGTTGAGGTTGGGATATTGTTGTTTTTTACTCAGGGCTAGCCCAGCATATCTAAATGTAAGACAGACACTGTATGCCAAATTAGAAAAAAAAGACCCTCAGTGGATGACAGAGAGAAACCGGCTCTGTCAGGATGTCCACAGAACAGTTGTCAGAAAGCAGATGTGGGCAGAAACCTGAGTGTGAAGGCTGTTTGCAATGTTAGAAAGCCATTAATGTGAACCCCACATTTCCTGCAGCTGCCTGGTAGTCAAAACATTGTTTTCCAGGCTGGGCGATAATTTACTATTATCACTTAGTATCGTCACATCTAATACTTTTGTGTTATAATTCTCATATTAACATACTGGGGTTAACTATTTTCCGCTTTAGTTGAATGAACAGTTAAATCCCTCTGACAGCTGTCACAGCATTAGTGTATGAATATTGGTAATTATATAAAGCAAATTAATTTGGGGTTTTGCTTTTGTTTTACTGACAAATGTGTCTCAAACAAGGTGATAAACATAGATTTGAGGTTTTGTCATATAATTTTGTCAAAGCATGCATAACAAAACAATACTGCTGCTGTACTTTTGTCTATACTGCTACTGTTAATGGTCCTCTCGCTAGTATATTAATTGTCCAGCAATGCAGTATAGTTGGTTCACAACAAATATTTTTTTCAGAGAAAACAACACAACCAAAAGAAAACAGATCTCTAACACGTATTGCTTTCTTCAACTTCTTAGCCATGGCAAAGAAAAAGTAAAATTGTGAAGTATATCATCAGGATTGTTGTTTTATCTCTCTGAGCTCTGAGAGACAACTTGAATTGTGTAAAGCCAGTCAGCTGGTTTGGAATATGCATTCTCTGCAGTGAATCAACTCTGGGTTTCACGTAGAGATTTGTACAAATTGAAAATTGAAATATTCTTGTGGTACATAAGAGCTCTTGCTTCTCTGTCAAATGTGTATTATGATTTTGACATTAACAGCCTCACCTTGCTGTCACGATGCACCTTAGGATTATAATTTGTTTCAATATTTTCATTTTTCTTGAAACCATGACCAGTTTTGTAATCATTGCACTAAATAACCAATGACTTGGCCTTTTAAATGGCCCCTTTCTCCTGGTAGGAAAACAAAAACAGCGTGATTCACAAGAAACAGAGGTGCTCCCCTGGGAACGCAGAGTTCAAACCTCACCTGCTGTCAAAAAGCATGTCAGTTTCATTCAACACTGAACCGCCACCACACTGGCACTGCCCCAGCGTGTGGGCCTGGCCAATTTACGCCCCTCTGTAACACCCATTCTCACCCCTTTTTGGAAGGAGAGAGAGCCAAAGAGCTCTGTGAATCCAATTTAGTCAGAAAGCCATTCATTTTCCCTTTTCCCGTGTGCATGACAATGATTATCACAAAACTGATGAAAGATGGCTAATTAATTCAGATCTTTCATTTTCAACTGTCGTTCTCACATGCTCATTCCTCAACTTTTGGTTTTCATCAACACATCAAGCGTTTGCTTTTTTTATCCTCGTTCTTGCGTCTTACTGTGCACCATTAAAACCTGAACTTTAGTTAAAATGAAACACCTCTAAGACAAAACCTGTAAAAGTCATAATGTAGTAGCGATTTATTTTCCCTCTACTGCAGTGTTAAATGGATCCAAGCCCCATGAGATCTACCTGGAACACAACAAATAGAGCTGCTGAACAGTGATAACTTAATATTGGTTTTATTAGTATGTTTTGCATTCATATTTTAGTAACAATATCTTAAAAGATTAATCACAACTGATGAAATACAGTTTTTCCTCTATGTAACTTGCTCTCTGTAGTGCATATTCACATATAACGTGTTGTTAATTGGTTGGAGACCTCTTCATTGTTTAATTAGTGTAAAGTAAATTAGGGGCTCAAGTCATTAAAGGGTTTGTTGTGGTGCAACACAGAGAACTCTCAGTAGTAATACCAACATGTGAATACATCTGTCATTTCCTAACAGGGTGACAAATCATCATCAGTTTACAGTTTCACATCATTAGTTTCTGACTTTGCCTGATGACACTTTGTTAGTTTAAGTGCTGTACCTTAAATTAGCAACCTTCAAGTCTGTCCAAGGGCTTTAGTTGCATGGCATTCCTCCCTCTATATTATTTTCACTGTCATACAAAGGAAAAATATAAAACACCGCTGTCCTAGAGGTACATACTGTATATAAGTGTAGCCATTAAGTCTGTAGTTCAGTGTGGTAGTACACAGTCTAGTGCATTCCTGGAAACATCAGGCTAGCAAAGCTAGCTTTGCACTGCATGATGGGCAGTGACCTCATCCACAACACTGCCATTTTCATGCACCTGGTCCATTAAATTTAACAGCATACAATTCAAGTCCAAAATTTTGTCCAAATGATTACATTAGCGAGGATTTGCTATTGTCCATAGCTGCATGGAAGAGGTCAGAAGATCAAATCTGCACGAGTTTGCCGAAAGAAGAGCATTTTGTCCTTCCATAATGTGTTTTTCATTATTTTTTGGAGTGCGCACACACACACACACACACACACACACACAAACACTTTTGCGGCACACAAACTTTCACTCCCTTTTTCTATCTCTGCCACACATAGAGGCACACTTTGTATTCAGACAGCCGTGTGCTCGTCATGTTCTGTCAGCATTTGGGCAGCGTTTCATTGTGCCATGGTCACGCTGTCATTTCACACTACACTGACCACCCAGTAATTATTCTATTTACCCACTGCTGAAGGGAGGGGGAGCAGTGGGGGGCAGCGGGTTTAGCACAGTCTAACACGTTATCTAGCTACAGTATGTCTTTTTCTTCTGTCTTTGTATCTATCTCTGTTTCCAGTTCAGCCGCTGAATTCTAAAATGATTTAATTCATTAATCTCAGTCACTTGTAATTTCTCTGTCCATGATTATACTTGAGTGAGTGCCTCTATTTATTGTCCTCAGCTTCTTTTTCTTCAAACTTCCATCTTCTTCTAGCTTCAGGTTTTTATGGGTATGAGAAGGACATTGGAAAAAAAGAGAAACATTTACAGTTTTTGTGGAACTCAGCCACCACTTATATCTCTGCTTATACCACTTATTTGCATTCTTTCCTCTTCTTCCTCTAAATAGTTTTGATTATATTTGTTGTATTTTTGCATCCAGCATCTATTTATGGGCAGATGTGCAGGACAACACATTAACTGATAAAACCACATGTGCAGAACATGCTTAGATTACAACCACGAGTGATAGAAGGGTTGGGACTTGGAGCTGAAAAGAAATAAATAGAATAATATACTTTTAGGAAAGAATGGAAACTGATGAGTGTTGCTGTGGTTAAGGTCAACAGCAGAAGCAGTTGTGAGTGAGTGACATTAACCAAGATACTATTGGAAAAGAAGAGCCAGTGGTAGCATGGTGTCCTCTGATGTGTAAAACTAGACTTAAGGGTATGGAGGTGTGGAACTCTTCATAGGCAACTTACTAGCATCTGCACTAGCACAAACATCTGATAAAAGCCACTATGGCTGCTGAATGGAGCATAGAAAAAAACATCTCATAACCCCAATTGCCTGGCTTTCCTATTTACTATTTGTGTTACTGGAAGACACTGTCAGAGGACACATGAAAGAAATCATCCTGTAGAACATGAATATTTGCATTGATGCAAACATTAGAAAAATAGTCCTGCAATGGTAAATGGTATGTAATGGCTCTTAATTAAGCACATCATGACAATACTACCTCTACTGTTCATCTGCATTTTGCATCCTGCATTTGCATATTTCTGAGAACATACAAAACCAACACGCCAAACAAAAGCAGGATATATGAGAAATCATGTGCACTTGAATTTGACTGCTACTCCCTAGCTGTGATTTCTGGATGGGACAGGCCCTAAATAGTTTGAGTGCAAAGGTTTAAGCTAAAAGGTTCCTGTCACACCTGAGGAGGTGACCTTGTTGATAGCAGGTCAACAAGATGGAAGCTTCTTGGGATATTGCCTCTTTTTTCCTATATTGGACTTGTCGCATTCTCTAAAATATTATACTCGAGTGGGAACATAGTGAGTGGTAAAATGTTATCTAGTGACATTTTCTACTTGCCTTGCCCAACTACACAGGATATTTTAGAGAAGTTCATCCATTAGCCTTGCCTTGGGGTATCCGACTCTCCATATTTCACAAAAATACCTCACCTAAGAGACCCACAACATTGCAGCTGAGCTTACCTTAAGATCTAAAAATCCATTAATCCTCTTTAAAAACGTTGTTACCCTCAAAGTGTTACCAAAGACAGAGCCTATGTGAACCTCAGGTGGATGTCTGTGTGAGGATTCACCATGAAGTAACTGCTGACAGTTTGTGGTTAAAAGCCTGCTTTCATGTGAGTTTGTTACATCTGCTTTATTCTGTACATGTGTCTGTTCTTGCGTGTATGTGGGCTGCGTGTCCAATTAGTGAAACAGACAGGTAGCTACCTGTAAAGGTCTCTGTGCCCCACAAAGTAGAAGACTGCTAGTCATTACCTGAGACAAGACCTGTCGACACTATGTGGTCCACCATAGATTTACCATTAAGACAGAAGTCTGCAGTCACTTAAACACTCTGCCTCTGTTACACCCACACAAACACTGCACAAGATCAAAATCTGAGGAAGATCAGATTTGGTTTGTCTAGTTACAGTAGATGATGAGTTGATGGAAGAGTAAATTTAATCCACTCTAGGTTAAATGAATTATTTAAATAAAAGTATAAATTCACCTCAGCTAATATGTTGACATAAAACAGATTTCCATCATTTCAAAGACACATTTTCATCACAACGTATATGTGAACAATTGTATATAAAAGAATCATATCATTTGCTGTTGGACTAAAAATACAGCATTTGGCTGCAACTCGTTCAACATCTAGGTTGGATCCTTTTAATTTCTCTCGGTCTGCATGAAATAAATGTCTCAAATTGAACAGATTGGACTCACTAGCAACTCTGACATGGTTGTGTGTCATAATCACAGATAATCACATCAGAAAAATGTGTTTTTGTGCAGCTGAGTGTGCAGTTCAGGAAAAATTATGTCCTGTCTCTTTTTTGACCTTTGCTGCTTGCTAATTGGTGGCCCATCGTACTGCTGCCAGTGTTTGTGTTCTCTATTTGAGTCTGTCCAGGTCAAACACATTTTGGATCTGGTCTGTTTAATGCTTGGGTCTAATTTGGATTAGGTCTGCCTGTCCTCATTTCCCTTTGGGATTGGGCTCTAGGCATTTTTACGGGGGATGTCTTGGAATGTATCATTTTCTTTTATTTCTTTTAGGTGTTATTGCCTTTTTTCTTTGACAGTGTAGAGAGACAGGAAACATGGAAATCAAACTGTTGATGTTTGGATTGTGTGGTATGCTTTTTACCATGAGGAGACCAGGGCAAACCACTTGTAAAGACATCTAATGGAAAAATACATAATACAGACATTCATAATACATACATACACAAGTTTATGTAGTGAAAAATGACCTCACACATAATATAATCACACAAAGCGACAGGGCACATTTATAATCCTGTAGAGGATATACTGTACCACTCATTTAGCCAGTTTAATTTGCAGCAGGCTGTATGTAATACAGTGAGCAAGAGTAAAGCAAAGAATAATGTGATATGAGAACAGTTTATTTTAGCATGCAAAAACAATGTTCTCAGTCATTGTCTTACTCATTGTGCAGTATGGATTTGAGAGTGTCACTGTTTATTTCAAAGGAAAAGCAAAGTTGTTTAAAGAAAAAGACCTCACAAATTAAATAACACAAAACTAAAATTGAAATTGGTGATGATAAAAAGGCTAGCGATGGAAGGATGATAGCAGCGAAACGCTCCAAAGAGCATGTCTCACCCCGCATCACCTGCAACTTGAGTGAGTCGTCCAACCGCAAGGTCTCCTGATTGAAAAGTTATCAGTGATGAGATGTCACACACAAACACATGTGCACATGTGCCCCTTATCTTGTTCCCGCATGTCACCTGTTTTAATGAAACACTCTCCTTATCCCCTCCCATCTCTCTCTCCCTGTATTCCCACAAAGTGAGTTTGGTGGGGATCAATCAGCCAGGCTAACAGAGTGCGAATTGTTCTCCTACATTCCTATCTCCCTTCAGCACTTCAGCTGTCAGCGTATGAAGATACGGGCGGAGTTCTGTCTGTCTTCAGTCCATGGCTTGTAGTTGTTTTTGATTGCTATTCCCATTTGAGACAGAAACTTTGTAAGAGTTTTGTTGGAGTTGAGATTAAACTTACCAAAGTTTCCAAGTGTTGTCATATTGTGACATGTGAGCTCAGGATTTAAGTGCACTGCATCGCTTAGCAAAGGTAGGATAAGTGATTATTATGACTACCAGAATAATCATAGTTTCTGAGTTATGTCAGTTCTCAGACAGACCCTCACAGGCTTTATGAACTAAATCTGCACTTTCGATTTTATGTGATTTTTAAAAGTAAGATTTCTGCCAGTTGAAATATAATGTTGTGAATGTTATCCTTATGGCAGTATCATAAAAGCTTTACAAAGCCTCTAACAATACAAGATGCATGCTCTGTCGTTCCTTTTGATCTCACCCCAGCCATGACATCTTTGATCCTCTCTTCTCTTCCTCTCCACTCAGCGTAATATTAAAAACCAAAAGTACAATGCTGCGGCTGCTGCTTTAAAGGAGCCCAAATCCTTGTCATCATACATTAATAACTATTCATACACCAACACAAACAACACCAACTTAGACGCAGAGAAAATAATAAAATGCTACGCCTTTACGATCTTTCCTTTTCTTCTTATTGCTTTATTCCCCAATGTCACGCTTTGCAGTGGCGCAGAACTTGAGCTCTCTTCATAAAAACCACACACTGCCAAGGTGAGACAAAAAATAATGAGAAACTTTAACGATTTGAGCCTAATCTTTCTCCCCCAACTCTGCATGTATTTATGCAAAACGTCACAGGCAGAAAGCAATTGGAGTGTTGTTTTGCTTCTTCTCCTCTGCAAAAGTTAGCTATCAAACTAGCTGGGGCGGCTAATGTTTTTCTAATAAGAGCTCACCTCTAATTTCAGTCAAACGAGGCAGTTGGTGCAGATTAGCGGAGGCAATTTTCTGCTTCAGATTCCATTATTAAAACACTCCTGCTATCAGAAAGTTTCTCTTGTCGAATTGAAAAAAAAGTTTTTTCTTCTTTTTTACTTGGAGCTTGGATTAATACCTTGGGGCTATTGTTACCATTGTCTCTGACTCTTGGGGAGTAATTCAGAATGCCGACCGGCTGGTAGAGCAAAGTCAAACATCAGCAACAGTCTTATAATTTCAATCATGTGACTCAAATTCTTGGCAGCTGGTTTTAGAGACCAAGACCAATATAACACCATCTTTATATTTAGTGCAACAATGCAAAGACCTTGGCTAATCCTCTCCTTTCAATCTCAGGTGGCCAAAATGACCTTTCTTTAATTTGAATGAGAGTCATTCAGCCTTAAACCCTATATCCTCTATCAAAAGGTTATTAAGTACGGCAATAATAACTTAAACAAACACCTCAGATAGCTGTATGCAGCTTGTTCTGACATGATTGAAACTTTGATTGTCCGCTCTTATTAAATCAACTAGTGAAACATATTGATCCTGATAGCACCTTATCAGCGTCCCAACTGAATAGCTGTGGATATTGCATGCCAAATATTGCACAAAAAGCACTAATATTCAGCTGACATCCTGACCAGTCCAGTGCTGTGGCACCACACAAATATGGCAGAGGTAAAATGCAGATTGTGACTGTTGCCATGGGTTACTGTGTGTCCATGCAAGCTGCAAAGGTTATTTGTCATTTAATACGTCACTGTCACGTTCTCTCTCTCTCTCTCTCTCTCTCTCTCTCTCTCTCTCTCTCTCTCTCTCTCTCTCTCTCTCTCTCTCTCTCTCTCTCTCTCTCTCTCTCTCTCTCTCTCTCTCTCTCAGGTTGCATTCACTTCTCTTTTCATGAATATTCTCTCCGCCAGTGATTTATTTAATCCTGTCGCTCTACCCTCCAGTGCACACGCAATCACACACACACACACACACACACTCAGAATGCACAATACACATACCAGTGCGGAGAAATTTCTCCAACAGTCTTCCACGTGTACAGTTTTATCTCATGCACACACATGTGCTGTGCTTTTACAAAGCACAGTTCACACACTCACACATTTACTGTGTGTTTTTGTGAACAGAATCAGGGTCTACTGAGCCCATTCATATGTGAAGGATGCATGATTCTGTAATAGCTTTAAGGGATGGCATGAGGGCAGTCCTGTATGTATGGGTGTGTGTGTAGACGTTTTCATATGTGAATGTCAGGTGGTCAGCTTCCCAAAATAAATAGGATCTCTCATCAGGTTAAACACAGCCATGCATCTCCTTATCAAATTTAAAAACTAGTATGTGTTTTTAGTGTCACTCAGAAGAAGACAGAGGAACCGTATTCTGTTCTGATGTGTTCTGTTGTATTCTGTCCTAGTTGGGGTTCAAAATGCATTTGTGTCTTTTGAAACAGCAGTTGACCAGTAAAATCTTACCTCAATAAAAATTGTTAGAAATGATACCTGCTATAGGTGATTGGGGGGAAAAATCCATTTTCAATGTGGATGAATGTCATATGAACACCTTGTCATATGATAAAAAAGTCCCAGAAGAGCTACTAAATGGTACTTAATGGTATATGGTACATAGTATTGTTTGGTCTTCATACTCCATTCCATTCTGTTCAATTACAGTATATTCTGTTTTGTGTAATTCTGTTCTGTTTGTCTGTTTGTCTGTTTGTTCTGTTTTGGTTACTCCATTGTGTTCTGCTCTATTCTGTTCCATATCATTTTGTTTTGTTCTGCACTGTTCTGTTATTTTCTGTTCTATTCTAGTTTGTTCTGTTATTCTATTTCGGTTATTTCATTATGTTTCTTATGTTCTATTTTGTTCTGTTCTAATGTGTTTTTTTCCATTCTGTTCTATTTTGCTTCACAGTTGAGTTCTGTTCTCTGTCCTGTTCTGACTTGTTCTAACCTGTTGTTCAGCACAGGTAGTTTAGTTTTACCCTATTCCACACTGTTCTGTAAAATTCTGCTCTGTTCTGTAGCCAGCAGACAACGTGTGCATATGCAAGCTTTTACACTATGCAGTGCTGTGAATAATAAGTTGTTTCTTTGTGTGTATGTACGTGCGTGTGTGTGCACATATCCATATCCCAATCCTTCCAGTTACGAGTTCTGTCACAACAGCAGGTAAATTACTACAAGCAACAGAGCACTCAAGGATTACCCTCATGTAGGATTAGCATTCACTACCTGTGTGTGTGTCTGTGTGCGTAAGTGTGTGTGTGCGTGTCTGTGTGTGTCTGTGTGGGTAAGTGTGTGTGTGTGTGTGTGTGCGTGCGTGTGTGCGCACGTGTGTCTATGAATGTTTGTGAGTGTGATTGTGTGCTTTTGTCTACACACACATGTACTGTATGTGTGAGATAGATAAAAAGAAAAGAGAAAGTTTGACTTTGACTCCTAAGCTGCTTTGTCAATGCATAATTCATCTCCCTCCACAAGCTGCACCTTGAAGCCTCTAAAACTATCTTAGCAACTCTGACTGCAACTAAAACAAACCATAAACAATCTCAAGTGTTTATCATTTCTTTTGCTCTTCATACGATTTAATGACACTAAACAGACAGACACTAAATGCTGTTGTTGCTGCTGTTATTGTGGTTTCAACTAAGTCTCACTTCAAGGAGTTAGTAACATTTAGTCATTAGTAACTAAACCTGAGGTTGTTGAAACTTGAATTTGACAATCAACTGTGAACAACCATTTTTGGTTGTTGGTTGGTTGACTCTTTATCTCACAGAAATAAAGAATGCGACTATATTATTTTCATAAATGTCAGAGACTGAAACTGTGGTGCAGACTGAAGCTTCACTTAAGCTAATATTAACTTGAGATAGCTTAGTTAAAATGATACTTTACAGCCTTACAGTCCTTTGGCCTAACATGAAAGGAGGGTCTGAACTCAGCTTATCATTTGTAATTGACTGGTGATAGACAGCTTTTAAAAAAGCGTTTTCTGTCACAGTTACGTCTGTGTTATTATCTGTGATTTCCTTTAAAGCTAAACACCATGCAAAACAGAGTAATACTACTATGCTTAAGAAGTTCTGTTTAACTTCCCATGTTTTACTTTCCTGAAAAGCTTAAATTTGTCAAGAAAAAGTGTCCTATAGTAATAATGCATCATGTTTTTACATTTAGAAGTGTCTTATAGCTTTATAGTCTTAATGTTGAAGATAAAAGGTAAAAATAATTTTAAAATAAATTTTAAATCCAACCCTAGGTCCTGTTGTGGAGAATGTTTTCTCAACCTGTTTCTTTGCCTTCTTAAAATTATTTTACAAATCAATATCTGAAAATAAATCAACTGCATAGATATTATACTTTTGTTGATGGATTTACGGTACTAAATAGCCATTGCTGCATTATTTCCAGTAACACTTGGTACAAGAAAAACCCCCGTTCAAGACTTTCAAACCCAAGGGACTAAAAAAGACAATCCAGTGAACTGTCAAAAATGTATGACACAATAAATGTAACCAAGAGATTTGAGCGTGTACATTGACGACATGCAGGCAGTGTTGTGTTACAATCACACTGATTCTCCTCTGTCCTCTGCCCTATGTTCCTGTGTAGACCTCGGCAGACTGCGTCTCTGTGCACTGAGCTGCAGGCGAAAGTGCTCCAGTGCTACAGAGAAAATCCACAGCAGACCCTACACTGCTCTAGTCTGGCCAAACAGTACATGACCTGTGTCCAGCAAGCCAAGGTACGTGAAGGTCACAAACAGTGGGTGTGGGAGTGTAAGGGAAATGGTGTTATAGTTGTTTTTTTGTTTTGGAACGTATACCTGTGTGAAAGTTTGGTTGTGTGGGATTTTTAGTTCATTGCAATATCTGTAAATGTTTTGGGTGTGACAGGTAATGCCAAACTTCTCTACTTTTAGTCAATTTCCCATTGTTACCATTTTCAATGCCTGCTGAGTCCCTTGGCCAGAGTTCTTGGAGTAGCTCTCTTTTCTTTAAAGACCAATGTTTTAATTTGCTTCCAGTCTTTTTTTAAAGATGACAGAAGGATAGCAGTTAATTACTCAGACCTGGAATAAGCTTGACAGTGACACTGGCAGGGGAACAAAAAGGTGAAAAGACAAATAATCCTTTCATTCCTCATACCAAATCAGTTAACTTGTGAGAATTGTAATCTGCATGTTGGTTACTTCGACACTTCAAATAGGAAGCTAAATCAATGGGACATGCTTATTGAACAGATTTATAAGTCACCAGGCGTGCACTGTGTTTTGGAACTTTCTGATAGGAAGATTACACCGTTATTAGAGTATTAAAATCAGTTTTGGCATTCAGCTCTTTGAAATGCATTCTGCTTTCTGCTGATGCTTTTGCAAATAGTGTTCAGACCCCGCGCTTATCTACAAAGTGCTTATTTTACCCAATTTCTCCATCAAAAAACAATAATGAATGGGGCAATTTGCACGTTATTATCGTGACAAAATGCACTGATATGGCTCCAAAGTAGATAAAAGGCACAAAACAACAATTGGTGAATCTGGCAGTTTAAACAGTCGATAAAAGCAAGGCAAAGGCTCACAATAAAAGCAATCAGTCTTTTTAAATCGGTTCAAAAGATCCATTTGCCAGTGGGATGGGGCTCTTTGGGGGGGGGGGCAGTATATATGCATTTGCACGTGAATCTGTTTGGTGTTTATTTGTGAGCATGTGTTGTATAAATTCAGATTGTACGTGAAAGAGTACAGTGCAATGTAAAAGCAAGCTGTTTCCCTCTTTTTTGAGGCGCATGTTTAATTCAGGTTCAATCAGGCATATCCTTGACAGAGTAAGTGTGAATAAGAGTCTGAAAAAGAGAGAGAAAACACTGAAGAGTCAAAAGGAGAATAAAGGAGAATAAATGAATGAAAAAGAAAGCCTTAGACTGTAACAAACGCAACACCCATCCCCCTGTGGTTCAAAGTGTTGTCTGCAGAAAACCAGGACAAGCTCAGGCTTCATTGTCCTCTGAAGAGAAGTTCTTCACATCTGCCCTGGTGGCAAAAGGTTGATTTAAGCCTCCAGATGGTATAATGTTTCCATCCAAATGTTGCCCCATATTTGGGGGAAAATGGACAAAATATAATGCAAAGTAATAGTTTTTTATTTTTAGGAGCTGGTTTATCAAGTGGTGCTTATTCCTCCAGTCTTGTGCCATTAAACTATTGCAGAAAAGAGGGTGCAACAAGATGATGTAATTAACAGACCCCAGTCACCCCTGAAATGGTGAAAAACAATATATTAAACATGAGGGAAATATGGCATTTATGTATTCATTCTAAGCAGTGCTACAGTCTCCTTATTGCTTCATGTACATTGTCACAGACAAGCAGGATTGCAGAATAATTTCAGTGATGTACTGACAGAGTGACGCTTACAGTCGGTTGTGGGGGGCAGGTTGTAGTTAAGTTCAGGGGGCAAAAGCTTCCAAGCAAAGACAGAAGGCAAGAAAATCAACATTGCACCAAGGATGAACTGACTGAGTATCCAATCGTGAGCTGGTTGAAATGAGCTGGAATGAGCTGGTTAACTATCTGCATCTCTGCAGGTGAGGAGGAGAGAGGCAAAGGCCACATAACTGCAGAACAGGGACAGGTTCAGCCCACAGAAAAAGTATTAATTAAGCAATTAGCGATTAATCTAAATTTTGGAAGAAGGTAAAAATAACTGAGTTAATCTACCTGCAACAAGATATAGTTCTAACAGTTGTTGCCTTTTAAAAATTTCACATGGTTGCTTTCTTACTTTGAAAAAAAAAGGAAAACATTCTTGATCCAAAGCATTTTATCGCTGACATCTTCTCTGTCTAACCTTTCTTTATTGGGATAATCTAACAGAGATGAAATCTTGCTTTTCAACAGTGACCTGCACTACTCTTTTGAACATTGTTGGATTTTCACGTTGACCTTTAAGACTTTTGAAGACTGCTCTTTCCCAAGCTTAAACCTAAAAAGACATATAAATGTTCCTAGATTTAAGATAGAAATGTGTAAATGTAAAATAACTCATATTAAATGTTCTACTAAACTACCTACATCCAATATTTTATTCAATATTATAACCTCTACTTCTTTATTTCTCTTTTATCCACCCGTCTCTGTTTTATGTGCTCATCTTTGGATCTTTCATGCTGCTGTCACTGTTGATCAATCACTCCTCCAGTTCCCATCCTTCATGTGTCACTTTTCCTCTATTAAAGCCTCTTTCACCCCCTTCACTGCACCCTTTGTCACATTAGCCAGTGCATTAGCTCCGATCTACACCGCTAGCCACGGAGCTCTGTCCCAGTCGAGGTATGAGTTAAGTTTGGCTAACATGTCAGGCGCTATCCTTCTTGTTTGCTTGCACAGTCACACAGCCTGCTCTCACACAGACTTGTTGAACACACAAATTCCCTAGGAGGCCTTTTTAGGAGCCCCAGACATTTAAAACATACTCAAACAGGCAATAAAGCACCATTTTTTCCTACTCCAGATAGTAAACTCTAGCAAACAATTTACTATTACTATTTAAATTTGTATTATACTGACGTCCAGTGCATCTTTCAGAGCACCTTTAACATCAGTGGCATAGATTGGACTAACAGACAGCACAAACAGAGTAGGCATTAAAAGAAGCAGGTGGAGACAAAAGACTGTTGATCCAGTTCAGATTTTTTCAAATTCTGAAGTGTGGGAGAGTCGAAGGCAGGAGAGATGTGAGGGAGATACCGTGTGAGCTGAAAGGGACAGATGCTTGCCTGTTTTCGGACCCAATGGGAATATAGTTAAAACACTGCAACACACAGCTTATTTAAGTAATTATGGTAGGTTAATACCCAAACCGAATCCACAAATTTTTGCCAAAATGCTTACTTCTACTCAGAGTCATAACTTGACACACAGACACAGACATGATGCACACAAGTAAAGATCCATAAATCTGCTTAGAAATCTCCTTACTCCTCCAGTTCTTGCCTCAAAATCATCCCATTTCTATGTTTTCTTTAGTGTCAAAGTAATCCAATGATAGTTGTCTATCTGCTAACAGCTAATAGTTGATGCAGCATAAATTTAATGGAAACGTCTTGCCAAATTGTAAACAGTTGTAGGCTGAAAAGTGGGCTCAAGCTGTGGCACAGAGCAAATCTACTCAGTTGTTGCAGTATAAAATCTCAGTCCTGAACATTAACCGCCTACACTGAAAATACTGACTGACAAACATAGTTATAGAACTGGATAAAAAAAAAAAGCTTTACAGGACTTGGGTCCATAAAACAGTCACCTTTGTAAAGCCTGTGATTTTCTCATGGTGGGTTAAAATAGGAATTCTCAAATAGCACCTTGATGATGATACCCAAATGACTGAGACTGGCTCAAAAAGAGAGGCACGACGAGTAAAGCTGCCACTGGAGGCTCCTGATCAGTCAGCCTTAATGAAAAGAAATGAGTGGGCAGTCCCAAGACCCCTCTGGACATGCAGGCAGCTGTCCAGTCTGCCTGTCTATAAATGGATCTGACAAAGCCAGCAGCTTGGCAGAGCAGAGCACGTGGACGAGAGTTTTACTAGGAAAAGTTTCAGCATTGCTGCAGGTGGTTAAAGGTCAACAGGGAGCAATATGCACTGCAGATTCAGTCACGAGAGAGAGAGTGCTGGATCATATTTCATCATGATATATAATATTCTGTAGACCCTGTGGGAAACATTGTGTTCATGTTAAGTCTATTAATAATTGGAGGTTTTTACCTCTCTCTGAACGAGGGGCCTTTGTGCTTGTTCCAAACATGAAACACGAGGTTTGCTTTGTAATGTAGGTAATTACATTCACGTGACATGAGCTCACCTATTTTGCATTTTTGGAAAATTGGTGAGTTATTGCATTCAGAAAATATTGAAAAAACCCAAATTAAAGGAATAAAAGAAAATAAACAATTTAATAAGCAAATTTCTTTAGATATTTTCAGATTTAATTACGTAAGATTTCTTATCTACGAACAAATTGTTTTTCATCACATTAGCTGACATACATGCAGTATTGAAAAGACCAGTTCTCTGCAGGACTTAATGACGGCAATAAACACCAAAATATTTTCAATGTGCACTCTTTGTTCAAGGTACCAAGCAAAGTAAACGGGCTGTTCACGGGCAGATAAAATAGCTAGTGAGTCAGAAAAGACATACAACGTTTGCATGCAGTATTTTTTCAGCTATGTGCCACAATAACATGACTGCTCAATTGACAGCCAAGCTTCTAGCCTGGTGAGAACGTCCCGACAGCTTAAAAGCTCTGTTCTTTTGTTATCTGTATGTGCTGTAAGTGCTGTAAGGACTGCAGATGCATTCTTCTCTGTGATTAAAGGGAGAATGCTGTATTTTGTGTTAGTCCCCCTAAATTAATCTTTGTCTGAAGTTGCTATTTTACCAATCATACTTCTTCAACATAGTTATCTTTCTCTAACACGAAGGTTGATACTTAACAAATGCCTCCTATCTTTCTGTATGTGAATCACACAAGCAGGGCCACACTGTTTGGGCTTGGATCAGTTCTGTCACTGCCGACCAGCAACCGCTGACTTGTATGACTTTCCAGGAGTTTATTTGTGTAGGTTCTACTGTATATATATCTTGCTCTTTGTCAGCCTGTCTGTTTGTCTATCAATCTGCCAATGAAACCAGCGGCCTGCTTATCTGTCTTCTCTCCGCCAGTGTCTTGATCTAAACATCACTAGAGACTCTATCTCACTCTTTCTGTCTCCTGCTTCAAGTCCACCCAACTCACTATCTACAGTGGCACAGCTTTCCTTATGTGTCACTCAAAAAGTTTCTTTTATGTTTTATGATTCATGCATGCGCACACACACACTTTTTTCACACATTCTGCCCTCTGCCATCCATTAGAGACAGTTGCTTCAGGATACGGCCTTGCACCTCCTCTCTGCTATCACTCCCCTGTCCCTCTCCTGTCACTGTCTCTGGTTGGGCCATTGTCATGCATATGGGACCTTATGTGTGCTTGTGTGTGTGCTAGAGATGCAGGGTAAATGTCAGCTCACCAAGGCCTTGCGTTACCATGAAGCTTTGCGGGTTTTGTCTCTTTCTTGTGTGACTTTTGACAAGATCTTATATATATGGTCTTTGTCACTGGAACTTTGTGTGTGTGAGTGTGTGTGTGTGCGTGCATTTGTATGTTTGCAGTTGTGTGTTTGAATCAGCATAAGCTCATGAGAGGGAGAGAGTGCCATAGTCCAGCCTTTACCTCTCATCATCGATTCTCTCTTTCAACCTTCTTCTCCCTGAAACAAAACACAGCCGTCCTCAAAGTCATATTCAAGAACAAACGTCTCTCAAACCACCACTTACTGTAAGTGTCTCACACACACTCACATTCACCCACACACACTACTCCAAGGCTCCAGTGCCAACCATTTGCAGAATGCTAATACCAGTGCTGTGCCTTTTAATACCATTAGCAGTGGACCAATGGCATCGGAGCAGCACTTGCCACTGTATCCCACATACTTAACCCACTTGAACCCGTCATTCTCCTGTCTCAGTGTTTGTCTACCCTGATGTGTGAGTGTGAGGGAGCGTGTGCTGGCCTCTTAGATACTTGGTTAAGTGCCACTCTGATTCTGTCTTGATTACAGAGGCTTAAGAGGCATATGTGAAACCAAAAAGGATTTCAGAATAGGTGCATGTATACCTGCAAATATGGTGCTATTTTTAAAGGTAATCAGAAATGTGTTTATCCTCAATTATAGCCTGAAAAAAGCTCAGTTGTTTAAATTGGCTTCAGTTTTCACCACAAAACAAAAGATTTTCTCACAGGGTGTAGACGGTGTTGGTGGGGTGCTGATGGTATGCAAATGGAAGTGGGAAGCAATCTAAACATGAGTCAGTTGCATTCATTGCTGTTCAGTGCATTATCATTGACCACAGAACAACCCATGATGTGGTGAACTAAAAACCTGTGTATCAGAAAGTGTATCCATAGGTTGACTTCATGACAGCTCCCCAAAAAGTGAGGCCAAAACATTTGGATTGCCCCCTGGTGGTTAGCTACAGTATAGATGTTTTACAGCCCCACCCCCTCTGCGCTAGCAGGTGTGCCAAACTAAACAAAGTCAAATAAATTTTCCCAAAGATGGTTTCTTTGAGCTCCTATTTCATAGATCAATATTAAAGTGTTAGGTTTTAATGATGCATTTGGTTCTAATTAGTTACTTGATGCTATAAAAAGGACGTGAAAAGTCACAATTAACAGTGAGTCCAGTGGGTGTATGTATGGGCAGGACCTTGACACCATGGTTACACACATTAAGAGACTTACTAAGAGAGAGATATCCGTAAAATACACTTCCAACTGGATTTAATAACATAACAACTCTAATATATAATAGGCATCATTGAGTAGAAGATGCAGTAAAGAGAAAATACACAGCATGTATTTTTTGTCCCTTTTGCATTTTGCCTGATTTTTGACTCGACCATGGATCTGCCTGAAGACTTGGACAAGATGTAAGAATAAAGACAAAATAAGATTTTGATTAAGGTTACACATTTATTTGATTGACTGATCAACAGAAAATCACATTTCTGCACTCACTTTGGTGTGAGAGCTTGTGTTTTTACAGTGCTACCACTTTTTTCAGATAAAATGCTTAATGAAAAAAAATGGAGGGAGTAATTAAAAAATGTGTTAAAAAGTAGTTGTGACCCCAGTAAACTTTAGAGCAGGTTAGCAGTTGTGATGGTGCATGCATTATGCATCAGTAGTGGACCAAAGTGTACAAAGTGTGTCTACGGTCACCTCTTTTCACCTTGAGCTCCCTTAAAGATCTGTTGAGCTTGCATTGGAGAGGACAAAGAAAAGGGGATTTAAGAATTAAATAATGTAGTGGTGTGTGATAGAACATACCCAGGTGTTTGGAGTGCATTGGTCTGCAGATAGATCCCATTGCCTGTATGCTGTGGTTTTCTCTCTTAATGTCACCTCCATCAGTTGTGCCATTTGTGCGTGGTTGTATTTCTGTATATGTGTCAATACCTGTACATATGCTGTGTCTGTGTAGAGCCCTTCTTCAAAACATTTCAGTTGACATTTTCCACCGTAGCCACTTTTTTTTTTTTTTTTACCACAAACTATTTCGCTGATCTTTTTGCAGAGAGCCATCCATTTCCAAATGTAGCGCCAGCAGCATCTTAGGCACCTGTCAGACAACATTCATTCCCAAATAAATGTTTGGACCACTCCCCATGAAAAAGAACTGAATGGCTTCCGCAATGGCAGACTATTTCACTCTGCTGTTTCCCCTGTCTTCTGGCACACAGCAAATCCCACCAAGAAAAACCTTGTCTTCATTCAGACCTGTTCACTTTGTCCAGGTGAAGAAACTGATTGATAGGAAGAGAAGGAATTCTTAGATTTCCAGCTTAAATTGGGAAAAAAGGATGAGTCTTTGTAGCAGGGATGAAAGAGGAATAGAAGGTGTCTATCAATACGGGAATAGAAAATGATGAAAGAGAGGAGAGGTGGGATGGGAGGCTTAAGAGAGCCTGTCAGTGAGGAAGGGTTAATAGAAAACTGTTAGAGAGAGATACAGTAGGAATGAGTGGTTGAAGAAGGAAATGTCGTGGGGATGAATAAAGAGGAGAGGTTCTGTCAGTTGGAAGGATGCAGGAATGGCAGAAAGTGTTCAAGGTAGAAGAAAGAGGGAAAAAAGGCTTTGTCCATCCCTGCTGTCAGAGCAACAAGAGACTGAGACAAAAGAAATTGTCAGATTTTAGGCGTGTAAAAAAATAGTGTAAATAAGAAAATTGCACACATTGTGTGTGTTTGTTTGTGTGTGTGCGCATGTGCATGCGTATGGCTATCAGTAGTCGCAGGTGGTGAGTCCCACTGTGAGCCTCGCCCTGCCTGCTAACTCTAATCTGATAGCAGCCACTCTATTCAGCAGCAATCTGGTGCTGCATACACACACACACACACACACACACATAAACATACATAGCAGACCCAGACAGTTCTGTATATTGTAATACGCCTGTTATTAATATCTCCTATGTAGAATCCACTGATTATAGCTTTTGTGTGATGTAAAATTGCACCAATACAAACATGATGTATGATTTTTCTCATCCATTTTCAGTCATAAATCACTATTATTATTTAGATTACTTGCTTTGTAGCTTGTGTTTTGACAATACATGTGACAAGTCTACGTTGTGAATACCGTATATTCGTACATATATTACCCACACAAACACCCTCACACATGCTAGCTCACATATTTATGTTTCTTTATGTCTTTCTCTTTCCATCTAACCTCTCCTTCACATCCATCATCTCCAAGGCGACCACCCCGTGAAGGCACAGTCCACATAAAGATTAGCTGTTCCCACTCATGTCCCTCCCCTCCATCCTCCACAAGTCTCTCTTTCTCTATCAAATCCATATGAGACTCCATCAGCATCCAGCTAAACATCTGATCCATGCTGCTACACTCCACTGACCGCCATCTCCGTAACATGTGATCGATAGGCCCCTGCCAGCTTTGGGCAACCATGTTTCTTACTTCATTTGGGTGTCGGGATAAATTGTGACAAAGGGACTCGCAGGGTGAAAACTCAGGTGTTTCTCCGTGAATGGAATTGTCATTATCATCTTCATCATCATCTTGTTAGATACAATATGTTAGCCACTTAATCTCACTGACTTGTATTTGGCATCCGTTTTATGTGTGAAGTATGTTTTTGTTAAGAGCGTGTTATTTTTCCTGCTTACCCTGTGTGAAACAATCTTATGTCTGTGGGCTGAAAATTCTAAAAACTGACAGATGTGATTACTTTGACAATCACGTTATGTTGAAAAATGCTGAATACCTAAGCTCAATCTGACAGCACTGCTGGAAATAACATATTAATTGCAAGGAAATAAGTATAAATTTTAAATTCTGTCACACAGTTGAACACTTGGTAGACACAGGCAGGAAGTGTATGGTGAGAGTAAGGGGTAGCTATACATCAAAGGTCCACAGCATGTTTCAAACCAGACCAAGACCTTGGCGTAGAGAAATTGGTAATGGGGATCTGGATGGTTACCATTTCACTTTAAACTGATATTCCACCCACAGCCTACCTGTTGAGTATCGCATACTTGCCCCCGGTAGTCTTGATGTGGTGTTTTTGGCCTCTTGTCACTGTGTTGCTTACAGGGTTAAGCACCAGAGACCTTTTGTTATTTGCGTATTCTTTTTGAAATGTGAGTCCTTTTCAGTAATTTGAACAGTGGACATATTTCTTGAAAAATATTTTTTTGCCTCAGCCAAAGGCATTATGTTTTATCTTTTAAGTTGTCTTCTGTGTGAACACAATATCTCAGGAACACATTAAGTGATTTTCTTTTCCAAATTTCTTGCAGCTGTCCACCTGGACTCAAGGATGAACTGATTTGATTTTGGTGGTCAAAGGTCACGTTGACCTTGCAACACACATAACTAAGGAATTCATATATTCTTACATTCATTATGACAATTAATTTTCCATTTGCTTAAACCCACTGGGAAATTCTGCCACCTACATATCAGTCGCAGCTGTTAACTGATTTATTTTCAGATTTACTGTCAAATATTATCAAATCAATAATTGCAACTAAAATATGAATTCAAAGACTGTATCTTCAACTGTTTGATGGCTGACGTGCAAAGCAACTGAATGGTTTACGGACTGACTGAAGAAACAGTTCAGATGGTGCTGTAACTGTAACCAACTAGCTGATGGACTGACAACGAGGCTTCCTCAACTGACGGACTGATTAACCGTCTGGCTGTCTTACTGACTGTGTAATCAGTGAGAGGCTGTGTGTTTATAAAGCAGCCATAGGCACAGCCACTCGGTGAGTGTCTGATTGACAGTCCTGCTTGGCAACTGGGTCTGTTCCTCCTGAGAGAGGGGGAGAGAACTGAGTGCTGTTAGCACTGAACATAGAAGACAGTTATTGATTTTCCACTTGTCTATTATTTTTGTTTTTCACAGACAAAAGGCAAGTGAGCAAGGCAAGTGTGTGTATGTGTGTATGCGAGTGAGGGTCTCCTTATATTTGGTGCTCGTGTTTACATGTATGTTGGCTGTCTGTATGTTGCCCATTAGCTTATCACTGGAGAAGTGTGAGCACACCCAGTGTGTGTACACTGTTGCTTCTGTGCTGCTGCCGTTCAAAGTTGATTCCTGGCCAACGAGCACAACAATCTATCTCGTGCTGCTCACTAATTGGATGGAAGCTGGCAGGTGGAAGAAAACATGTCTTTGTGAGTCCGTATGCCGTGTGTGTATTTTGCTGTGAATCAGTGTTTTTGTGTGTATTAAATCTAATCTCAGCAGACACTTTTCCATCTCACCGAGATTCAGTGTTAACGAAGAGAAGTTGTCAGTTCAACTTTACACTTTTTGCAGCAATGCAATGTAAAGATTTGTCCAGAATCATGCAGACAGGAGGAGAAAGGATAAAAAATAAAGGAACAACAAATCCCATGATGTGAAATTAAAACCCTTAAATCTCCAGCACAAGGCCAGTCTCAGTTTTGACTTCAGACTTAGACTTGATGAAAATGTAAATTTCATTTCAATGTTAGTTTTGCTCTAACAAAAAACTGAAGATGTTGTGTTTTCATCATCTCGTGCATTTTAAATCTTGATGTTTTTTGGGCATTTTGAGGCTACAGCTGTTACCATTGTTGTTGTATACAGTTATCATGATTCCAGATGATGTTTGTGTGTATCTGGTGCATTGTCTGATATTTATTCCTTCTGATAGCAACATGAAAGACAGCAGACTGAAAGCAGTCTTCACATTAACTCCATGACACTTGATAATATTAGATTAGCTTATCTTTTATAACCAATGTGCTGCTTTGCAGGTTTTCATAGTTGTTGCTATTTTGTTTTCGTTGTTGTCGTTTCTAAAAATAGTAAATTCATGTGTCTAGGCATCTGTCTGTCACATTAACATACCATTATTTCTTGTGGACGAAAAATAATTAATTTTTCCTGGTTCTCATTATTCATGACTGTTTTTATTTAGTTTTAGTCCTCTCTTTTTTCTAAACTGTGATGCATGAGGAATAATCATCTCCCAGACTTTATGGATTTATGTCTATAGGTGAAAAAACATAAAAAGCACCTCTCAGCACACACAACACAACTGAAAATCACCACAAACCTTGAAGTTGAATTAGTTACACAGTAAAACAGTTTCAACAAAAACTGAAAATCATAACCTTCATGAAGGCGTTATTGTAGGACCATTGAATTAGATTGCATTACCATTAGCTTGGTGTACCTAATAAACTGGAAACGAAGTGTGTCTTAAATTCAGTGTAGACCTTGAGCTTGAATATTTGGCTGCCCTCCCTTGCCCAAGGTATTGTGCATAAAAAGCTTTTCCTGTCTTTAAATTATCCAAGTGTGGATGGCGGCAGTCCAAATTTGGACCCGGGGCACCACATTGAACCGTGTGTACTGTGGGAGGTGCTAGGGGTCAGTTTGAAACTGTGGAACTACTTCATACACTATGCATGAGGCATAATGTCCCATCACACTGCTGTATACGAGTGTGGCAATACCTGCACAGCCTGCTGGCACAAACTCTCACGCGCATGCAACCACACACATGTTGATGCACGTACAAACTGCTGCACACACAAGCAAAGCCCCTTTCACACACATAGTGTGTTTTACGTACATATGCAGACACACACTGCCCCCTTTTATATCTCAGGACGTGAGTGGAACAGTAAAGCTAAATCCCCTTGTCACATTTGCCGCTCATCTCCAATTCAATGGCACAGGCTGCGATGCCCTCGGATGCACTTGGCAAGTGAACAGCTAACCTGCCCGCCAGCATATCTGTCTGCCAGCCGAGCGCCGAGGTAGTTAGCATGCCAACTAGCCCACCCAGCAGCCACAAGCTAATGCTTCACTAACCCTGGGTCACCCTGTGTCTCTTCCTGCCGCTGTGTGTTTGTCTGTGTATTGACACAAGAGGTGTTTAGTTG